>JAULCC010530812.1:0-10722 GCA_032358795.1 Nuttallia obscurata | reverse complement strand
CAATGACAAAAGCACATGGCGCCTTGAGTGGCAGAGAAACTGTGTTTAGATCGTATACAAAGAAACATACCTGCTATAGCTTGTCATTCATTTTTCAGTGAGGTTTTCATTAATTAGACGTTGCATGTCATGAATGATCAAAGCTGCCAAAATTCACATTTGTTATCTGTGTTTCAGTTATTTCCTCTGATAGTGTTATGTTAATGGGATAGGACATACGTGGCTTTACAGTAGCTGAAATATAAAACTGCCAGTATTTAAAGATTTTATGATCGTCCTAGGAGTTCTAACCTAGATAAAGGACCTTGCCATCTAATGGTCCAACCCTTAGCCAAGTTTGAGTATCCATTTTGACATACTATTTGGTACATCATAAATATAATATTTATGAGGCCAAAATCTTACATACATCGCACACGATGTTAAATGCTCAATGGAGAGCAAAAGGGTGGAAAAGAAAATGACGTGGGTGAGAGAGAGAGAGAGAGAGAGGGAGAGAGAGAGGTAGAATAATGAGCAATTAACATCTGATATGTTTTAAACACTACGTCACCGTGGTCCGTTGGTTCAGTAGTAGATTTCTTGACTTCCATGCGAGAAGTTGTTGGTTCGATATCCGGCAAAAAATGCCTTATCAGTTTTTACCAGCAACTCCTTTCATTGGTACTCAGCATTAAAAGGGTAATCTTAAACTGGTTGACACGGTGGAACTGTGCCTAGGTGGGTGTCGTCCTAATGATGTGTTTTTTGAATGAGGCTTAGGTGAGACATCACTATATCTTGTTTCAAGATATACTGTTAAAGCGACTTCGAACAAAAAACAACAATTGCAACAAACTTTGAATTTCATCAAATAAGACGCTTAACTAAAAAAGGCAAAAAACAACAACAACAAAAACAAACAAAAAAACAATAACAGAAAAATGAAACATATTTGTCTCTAGCCCTTTTCATTCCTCCTCGAAATATTCAATTGATTTATTGAAGTTGTGCATATTTAACATTTTGTGTGTGCTTTACGGTGGCATAAAAGAGATGTAAAATTAAATTAAAAATAAGATTCAATCACGTGCACATACGGTATAGCCTTTACTTAACGGAAGGTGACGAAGAGCAGCCATGCTTCACTTGTGCTACCGAGTGTATTTGTTAAATAGTTCACGAATTTTCAAATAGCGATAATTGGCCTCCATTATGAAATATGTGCTACTGCATGCTCACGCAAAGGCGATTGAAAACATATATTTTATGTCCCTTTTATGGCACCGTAAAAACACACTAAAATAGAATAGTTAGAACACTAATAGGAAGTAGACCTGTTCTTAACTGTTTCACTACTAGATTACTATCGTAAGATATAAAGAAATAACATAAAATAAATAAAGAACGGGTTAGGTTGTGCGGCTTCGGAATAAGCTAAGCTGATCGCATGCTGTAAAGTTTTGACGGTAGGAGAACATAGCATTTGACAAAGCAAAACGCCATGAAAAAACCAACAAAAGCAATGCCCAAGGAAAACGCATTATTCAAAATTTAAACGTGCCACATTGTAGTTTTCGTTTAACTTCTAAGTATACAAAATGACGAAGAGGCTTTAAAGTTAATAGTTCAAGTGTTAAAAGGGGAATTTATATGTCATGCTACATATCAAAACGCACCCAGTAATTAGCATACACCTTAAGAATAATGTCCAACTCACATAACAAATAGTTTTCAGAAATTACTGTTAAGAGCATTGCTAGTGCTTTAGGTTTTGTTCATATGTAATAACTGTCATTGAAATGCACTCGTATTTCCGTCTCGTCGTGCGGGCACTTGATGCTTTTTTATATGTCTCGTCAAATATTGTTTACAACACATGCCCGAGATAGGTCTTGTCTTATTTCAAGGTCTTATTTTATAGTCTTACACACTTCTGTGTTTTACATACTCGCTAAATTTAATACGAACATGAAGATTGACTCCACTATATTGAGTTTACCCAGTTCATGTCGATATTTTTTAGTGTATCCGCCTAAGGGATCATTTGGCACAAATCAGCCGATTCTGTAACATTCCTTAACTCCCATAGAAGTAGAGTAATGGATTCATCCGAGGGTTGCCTATTGCGTAAGGGAGATTATTTTGCGGTGTGTCGATATTTTCACACGTCGTGAGATTCAAAACTTCAATAGTGACAAGTTACTATTGAAATCCGCGGGCACTATTGAAAATAGACATCGCAGCACGTCACAAACAGTAAAGAGGACAATATGTAAATGAGGTATACGATTGCGATATGAACGTGTTACGAGTTTAACTAACACTAGAGCTTTATACTATGGTAATAATTCATATTGCGTAGTCTTGCCCTGCGGCTGAGGAGATCAAGACTTGCAGTTCGATTATTTATGGCAAACATACTGGAAGTTTTTCGATAACAATAAAATATAGTTACAGGTTTACTTCACAGTAAGTGTCAAGTCAATATCTTTTTTCATGACTTAGACCTCCGCTTCATCATACACTCAACATTCAAACGATAGTTTATAACGAGTGACATAAACAAAGGTTACTGCAATATAAGTCTCCTAAATTCAAAGGCTTCATTCAAGAAATTGGCAAGTTTAAGAATGGCTCTCTCATTTTGGTCTGATTTAAGACAGTTAAAATTATGTTCATGTTTATCTAAACTCACATATCCCTGCAATATATTCTTCAGAAACATGTTATAAGCCTGACACTTTTATAAAATATAAAATTCTGTTTCGACAACATGACTTTCTTGTTAAATGCATACCGACCAAAGTCTTAGCTGTCTATCAGTGTTTTCATACCAACCTTTTTCAATTTGTTAGTTATGACTAGAGTGTATAAAACTTGCATTAGATCTTCTCAAGTTTGAAGGCATTTCAACAAATGAATACGTATGGAAATTTAAAAGGGTTTCAAAACCTCTTTAGGTATATGCTTTGGAGGAACCATATAATCTTGATCTCCACTTTTGAATTGAACAGTCAATGAGCCTCTGTCTAAAATGTGTATTAAACTTTATAATAACTTTCCATAACATTTGCTTAGAAGGAAAACATTGCAATTCGTGTTTTTCATAATGACAAATAGGGAATAATATTCCCCGTTCGTTTTTAATGAATTGAATAAAAGTCAGACACATTGTCTGTTTATTCTGTTTAGTTAATAAAGTAGTTGCAATAAAAATCACTCCATTCGTAATTCTATTTCGAAGTCGTACTCATATTATCACATTACTGCAAATACAACCATATACTCAATGTGCCTCTCTTTGAGTTCTGAACAACAAACTCTTGATTTCCGACAATTATCGGTCAATTTATGACGTTAATTTCTACTATGAACTGTAAAGATTCTTATATTTCCTGCAGTTAAAGCGATGACAGGTACTAATGTGTTTTGTTGGAAAGTATGTAGTATGGTGATTTAGGATGATAAATATAAGTACTTATTGACCTCCTTACTACATATTATCCGACAAGCATTTGCACGGTAACAACAGGTTGGAGAAAATGCTTCACAAGTCCAACTACTCTCTCACAGCAATCTATTATGATAAGTATCTTGGTTTTTAATATTCTCCCTTCTTGAATTATATTGATCCTTCTAGGAATGGTGTTTATGTTCCGGTTGACAGACAATTTGGCAAATATAATTAGTTTTGATGGAATTTCTGGCATGAAACAAACATAACTGCTGACGGGCTTTAGTTCTTTCAATAGTTCTACGTGGACGCGCTCGTTAAAAGTGTTTTAATTCGCACAATCTTAGAACAGTTCCAATAAAGTTTTTGCTACGTACATTATAATTGCTAGTATGGCAATTTTTAATAAATGGGAATATACTTACCTTATACTGATTCTCTAGAAAGACAGAATTAGATGACTTTCTGTATCTAGGTTTGTTAAATGTTTTGTTTGAAATGAAAAAGAGCTTTTTGTATATAGGAGTGTGCAATCCTGTGCTAAACATCAGTGGATTTGAGCATCAGATATGTGGTGGTATCAAGCTGTACAGTAACAAATGAGATAATCTTTTATATTAGTATTTATAAATGGCGAGAGCTTAGCATAACAACACAGCGGGTAAATTTTACATATCTGTCATGTTTTTTTAAAAGTATACAATTATAAAAGATTAAAACAAACGTGTTATGTTTAAAAAAACTAACAAATTCCACTAAATTACTAGTTATAATAGCAATAAACAAGTCTTAAGATAAAACGCAGTCCACTACATAATGTTATTGACACTCCTCGTCGTATTTTTAGTTATTGACTAAGGACATATCAGCAGTACACAGTTAAACGTTTGATATATGAACGGATCGGGTATCAAACCCTATTTCTATTCTGTAAAAAGCGGCCCTCTATTACAAAGACTGCATATCCGGACAATGATCTTATCTATTTGTTTATTGAGGTCTCATCTATATTTTCTCGTGTTGTACATTGAGATAAAACACTCATAGTCTCGTGTTGTAAATTGGGATATAACACTCATAGTCTTGTGTTGTATACTGAGATAAAATACTAACAGTCTCGTGTTGTACATTGAGAAAAAAAATTCAGTGGGCAACGTAGAAAACCACTCATCTTAAAGTAGGATAAGAGATAATATCCACTATGATTGTCATTTCAAAGTATCGTCGCATTAAGTCATTATACTATAAAGACAACAGTTTTACTATTAACACAGAACTAATTTTATTTCTTATTTATTTCTTTAAAAATGTTGTTTTTTTTCGTTCATGGTAACTGCATGTTAACTACTAATTGTATCGTTTGTTAATCATGCAAAGTCTTTGTGAACAATTGAAGATGTAATTAATATGTTTACCTTTTTAAGACAACTAATTAGATTACAAGGTTATTGGTTCTTCCATTTTGCAGAAATAGCATAAACAGTATAGCCAAGACATCATCAACCCTCTAAATCTCATTTTCATCCAAACATTACTACATGTTTTTAACTGGTGTAATAAAAAACTTCGGTGTAATGATTATCTAAATGTCCAGTCATGAAATAATCTAAAAAGCAAAGTGCTACCTATCCATGATCACGTGAACATTTGCGATCTTTTCTTGGAATATAACACTATGAACGCAGACGGTGGTTGTGAAGGAAGGGGTATGCAACGTGTCGCACTCACGATATCAAAAGGACCACGCCAAGTTGTGTCCCCTTGTAGGACACTCTACCCACTGATTATAACTGATGTATTACAGGCTATACATTACGATGAATGCCTTAAAACAACTGCACTCCAGACATGGCCTAGGATATCGAATATCTGAATACTGTTGCAAATGTTAAGATATATTCAGGAAACATGGATGCAATATGATTGAAAGTAATACTTGTGGTAAAACTTGGAGATAATCCACTAGTTTGTATCCAAATAAAACTTATCCCGTGAGTCACGGTGTAGACGTTTTAAACGTGGTTAAAATGGCTATATGTGAAACATTCACAATAATTATAAAGTTGTTCATCCTGAAACCTCTATGCTATTGTCATATTTACAAACTTAGTCAGATATTTTGAAACTTCGGAATTTTGTAACCAAATCTGGAGTGTGCTTTATGTCTATCTTGTTGTATTTTCTGTTGTTGTAATTTACATTGCATGTGTTTATGTCAGGATACAGATGGTGTGCGTCACAAAATGTAACCAAATCAATACGTTTGTGTTCAAAGGTTCTTAGGCCACATCTGATTTCTGTCAGCAATAAATATAACCATATATAGTCTAAATGGTTTTCTATCACAAGTCTGGATTCATGTGTTGTCATAGACCGTGTTCTCGGCGCTTATTCTATCTCTCAAAATTGGTCATGTAAAACGGTATATATGACTTTCCAAAACAAAATGTCAGTATGAACTAGTAAACTGCATATGTTAAACTTCATATGGTAATGAATGGATCTTTCTGCGAAATAGCAAATAAAAAAACCTTTTCAATAAAATTTTATCATTTAATAGCTACCAATATCATTCAATGGCGTAGAGAAATTTGCCGAAAACGGTATTTTCATTAAAGGTATGATACAGTAATGTTTCTGTATGAACGTCTCTACGCGCATCTTGTAAGTGCAGCCTGTGTGTTGATTATCAGTACGCTTTCTCACGGGTCTTCGTATAACTCACCACTGCCATTGTGTGGTTCTAAATGAAGAAAAAATAAATTGACTCATTCAGATCCTAAAAAGATGTCTTTTCAGGCGTGAAAACTACATTTCATGTTTTTTGTAAAATTAGAAGTTCTTGTCATCCATAGAAATTTTCGGCTTTTGTGTTTCCTGTGAATCCATTGGAAAAGCGCTCAAACACATAGACTTTTTTGTAATTCTTATCAACGCCAATCTGAGATAATTCATACGCCCTCAACACGCTAATTTGTTTAGTAAGATGACTCATTTTTTCCAATTGGAACAGTTATCGATTGTTTTATTTAACGATGGTGATCAATGAAGTAATCGGCAGATGTTTCCACAGGAACTGTCGGATTTGTTTTGTTTTTGTCGCTACAAATCATAGCCTTTTCATCCTGTTTTCGGTGCATAACTAATTACATGCACTATTTCGCATGCTCGCCATCGAAAAAGAAATGCTAAGCAGTGATGTTAAGTACATTTGTATGAAAATGATATTGTGTACAAACCGTTAAACCAGTTTGTATTAAACTAGCAAAAGGTATGAATCACACAGAAATTTACATTTTAAGGAACCGATTGTACGAGAATAATTTACAAAAGAGTTGAAAAATATCAGAGATAATTTCTAGATTGCCTGCCCAATAAAATCCTAAAACAATCTTATGTGATATGTTCATTTAACGCTGTCTTTCTCTAGATTACCGTGAAATAATTCATGATAATTTCTTTCATCGTTAATTTTGTTGTAGAGGTTTACTTCATATGTTGTATAGGTTTGCTCATAGTACTGAGGGATCCTTGGGTGCAGTTTAGCTGCCGAATTTATTCATATTTGGCAACCGTTTTATTGCTAAATACAAGACACATCAGATGGAAGAAATGCGTGATTAAAGGCTCATTTATGCCAATATATATGTATTCATATACTTCTGTGTTTCAATCATGTTAAATACAGTGTATATAAGACGTGTTCCCATAATTATGTATGGAAATGTATCATAGTGTTCAAACGTTCAATATTTACAGATAAATCTATTGTATATAAGGGTATGAACAAGGACAAAAGTTTACTATTATAAAAGGAATGTCCTGCATATAAATATCACTGCTTAACCCGAGTTTTAAGTAATAAACAAATAGCTTGGATCAGGATGAGATGCAAAGAAACTCGGCGTGTCACCCGGGTTCAAGCTGTTTGACACACAGCCAATTGTTTTGCCAAATTAGTGAATCTGTGAAGTTAAAAACTGAGACAAAGGAAATATTGCGCATGTGCGGTATTGTGTCCTGCAATGAAGGGGTTAATATACTCAAGTATCCACTCTCCAGTTATGACTGTGTCAGCTATGGGGACGTTCACTCTGTCATAAATGTAACTGAAAATTATTATTAAATATTATCATGTATGAAGGCAAAATGCCGCTTGCATAATACGAAGATTTGGTAGCACAGCGATTTGGCAGTAAATTAACATGCAGCATCGTAATTTAAACAACAAAACGTTCACAAGTGAACACAGCCTGCTTCTGAAAGTAATTGTGCAATTTTCATTTTACGCTACGCGATTGAGTAGATCGAATTAAAAACGACAGCAAAGCAAAATGTAAGATGCTCAACGAATTGTACACACACTGATTCGAATGTTGGTAGCAAAAGTTATATGCTTTTATGAAAATAAACGATGAAATAAGGAGTATAGTTTCTTTTGTAACTGAATGTATATCTACATAACAGTGTTGGCTTTATTTTTTTTATTAAAGTTACCATACATTGTATTTAACCTCAGCGCATCCCACTGTATCCAGACTGTTTTTTTCCTGACATATTTTAACGTATGTGGATTCTTCCATTAGTATAAAGCAACACAGTAGTCAAGGTTTGACGTTTACTCAGCGCAAAGACTCCTTCAATAAATCAGTGTTACCGAATACAGACGACTTACTTATATCTAATAATTTACACAAAAACAAGATCTCTACTTGGCGTTAGCTTCATAAGTCTATAACATAAAAACTTACCTTCTACTTTATACGATGGGGACAATTTGAAGTGTTATTAATTGTCATTGATGGAGATATTGGCTTCATATTTAGGTGTGAGCAAAACGTAAAATACCTTAAGTAAAGCAAGAAAATGCGTACACTATCGGTCAGTATGATTCCACGTTCTTCCAAACTCTCTTTACAAGATTTGAGGACAACACGCACATACAATATGACTCCGGCATTGCTGGAAGTTTTTTCAAACTCGTATCAATTCATGATATTGTTTGAAATAAAATGATACACATATATATCTGAACTCTCTTGTAATTTTGTCATTGGTGGTCGTTTGATTTGATGTGCTATGATGCAATATGTTTCTGCAATTGTTTATTGTAATCGCTCGTTTTATCCGAATACTTCTCTTATATGGCACCTATACTGCTTAATTGTCCGGATCATGTTAAGAGTAATTATTATAACAGCACAAACAAAGCAAAAAACAACACTTTGTATTTGATTTGTAAATTCCGCCTATAAAAGCATTGTTTCCTGTCTTTGTTTGCTTATCGAAAAGGAGGAATATAATATGTTTACGTGAACATTTTGTTTAACAAATTTAAATATATCTTGTGTAGAGAATGAGCATCATGTACAAATTGAAAAGTGTCGATATGTAAACAGTGACAGAGATCAAAGATTTTGCCCAGTATGCATTAAACAAGAAAGCAATGTTGTTGAATAGAATTTCATTTTTTATTTGAGTGCTAGGCTTATTATACATTTCGGAAGAACATATTACAGGGGCACTTGATTCTAGATAATACTGAACACAATTTTGACTGCCTTATGTCAGACCAAAAAAAGAGTGTCATTCTTAATCTTGCCAATTTATTACATGAAGCCTTTGAATTAAGGAGACTAATATTGCAATAATCGTCGTATATTTGTCACTCATTATAACAACATTTTGAATGTTGAGTGTTTGAGGGTCATTACTGAAATAAAACTTTTGACTCTTGACTCCAATTTCCAAACAAAGACGTCGTCCTTACACATTTGTCTACGCGTTGTTTCTTTCAAGCCGTTGCGACTAAAAGACTCAAAGAAATTTAACTATTATACGTCTATGGGATGATGACAAACACGTCTAGGTCAGTTCACTAGATCAGTAAAGTTTAATCGTAGCATGTATCAATCCAATAAGCAGGGCTCATATTGCGATTTCAAACTTAAATATCAACGGTTTTATTGTATCTCAGATAGTTCAATATCTTTTTCGTACTCGTGGCATTTGCATCTCTGAGGGAACATTAAAGAAAAAAACAGTTGGATTTTTTCTTTAATGTTCCCTCACCGATAAGCCAACATATACAAGAATAATAAAAACTCAGCAAATTCAGACAAGATTGACAGTTGTAAGCACCAACATATTTTTTGTATTTTACAGAGGAGGTTTTGTAAAGTCTAAAACCAAACTCAGTTGAACCCTTTCGCCGACATAGGGGACTCGATTATTTTTGAAAACTAATTTGTATCCAGATGAAACGCCAAGTTACTCAGTATTTCATCAGAAACCAAAGTGTGTGGCATCTCGATGACGTGTTTAAAAGGAAATTCAATAAATACCCACTTTGAACTTTGAAAAAGACGGCAGTATATGCTGACAATTAGGTTAAAAAATTGCCCATATTCGCCATGCGACTCATGCATGACATTTTGGCAGACGATAAGCTTAATTGTCTCATTTCATTTCATTGACCACCCAAACTTGCATGAGCAGTATTTATTTTTGTTTAAGACTTTGTCACTCTGTTTCTTGACGGAAGGCTCCTCGCAGTGACCTTAGAGTCATGTCTCGTTAATCATTGGCTATATTGGTAACTGCTCTTCTGTATTTTCTCTGCTGTGAGTTAATTTCGTTATTTAAAGTTTTATAGCCCCCGAATGAGCTCAACGAAGAAAACGGAAAAATAACAGGCTTCTGTCACCTCTATATCTTTAATAATATATTTGCCTTTTATGTTATGGCTTTTTACACAGACCCCTCAGATATTACAACTTTAAATACACGCTTATAATGGTATATCATTTGGACAAGAAGGTGTAGCAACAATAGACGTATCTAACAGACGTTTACAAATAAGGAACATGAGTTCTTGTCTCAACCCAATCTGAATGTCTGTTTAACAATGACAAAAGCACATGGCGCCTTGAGTGGCAGGGAAACTCTGTTTAGATCGTAAACAAAGAAACATACCTGATATAGCTTGTCATTAATTTTCAGTGAGGTTTTCTTTAATTAGAAGTTGCATGTCATGAATGATCAAAGCTGCCAAAATTCACGTTTGTTATTTGTGTTTCAGTTCTTTCCTCTGATAGTGTTCTGTTTACGGGATAGGACATACGTGGTTTAACAGCAGCTGAAATATAAAACTGCCAATATCTAAAGATTTTATGATCGCCCTGGGAGTTCCAAACTAGATAAAGGACCTTGCCATCTAATGGTCCAACCCTTAGCCCAGTTTGAGTATCCATTTTGACATACTAATTGGTATATCATAAATATAA
>JAULCC010530811.1:0-11969 GCA_032358795.1 Nuttallia obscurata | reverse complement strand
ACTTACCCGGATGTGAACATAAATAACTATTGCATAATCATCATGGATGTATGTATAGTTTACAAATGGGATATTCATACAACATCGATTGTATTTTACGTGTGTATTTATAACTAACTAAAGCATATTCATTTATTTGTTTTCTACATGAATGTAGATTAAACCAGTTATAAAAACAATAAAACAAATGCTGAAAAGGTCATCATATATCCTTATTTGTGTCAGTATTAAACTATTAATTAATCCCAAAATAAACAAACAAACCACCAGGATGTACTTCATATATATCAGTAAACACATACTTGACTTATTATTCACTTGTTCGTGGTCACAGAGAGTTTATTTGCTCTGTAGGTTTTTCCGGAGACCATGTTTGATCTACCAGCACGTGTAATAATAACATGTACCTTAATTTTACAGCCATTGTCCACATGAGTGAGTTTAGTTAATATAAGTTAAGTCAGTCATTATTTGTTTACACATGTATATCTAATACCAGATCCAGTTTGTCAAGTATGTTCATCGTTGATACCAGTTTATTACTTACGTGACTAGCAGTGCCTTTATAAGTTATACGTTCGAGAAAAATAAAAGTAAAATGGTGTGCGCTTTCATGTATAGATTCTGTGTCGCCGTTATTTAATGCAGTGTGTTGTTGTTGTTGTTGTTTTGTTTGATTTTTAGAAAAAATATCAACATGAATCATTTCGTAAATATTTTATATCTAACAGAAAACGCAAAGTAATTCAATATTTGTTTTCATATATACGAGGTGGATGAGTGGGATGCGTATGTGCGCATGCGTATGTGCGCGTGCGTACGTGGGTATGCGAGTGTTGAACTGTTTAACTGCAGCAGACAGATACAGTTTAGCTTAAAATGTTTGAGAGGCGTGAGAAATATAAAGCTTTTATTGTCAAAAACTGGATAAATAGGTTACATCAAAACTTGTTTTAGGGAAATGATCTACCGTCTATTGCACTGGTTATTGCATATGCATGCAACCGATTCAGTAGATCAAAGCTTATAAGAGTTTTACTTGTACAGTGATTAACGGTTGGTACCGTTTTAGTCGATGGCTCTCTTACACATTCCATAATGTTTGAAAGTTGCCAATGGCATAATATCCGAACAAATAAAGTTCAATTGAACTAAATATATAAAACAACAAAATATTTCAGACTATATTTTCATAATAAATATATGTGTTCCTTGTATTTAAGCATGTGCAACTCACATATGTTTGCAGTTTGGTTAATTTTCTAGCTAGGGTTTTATAAAAGATAGTTTTAACTTTGCATAAATAGGTATCTACTTGGACTACGTTTGTACACTCCTTTCAAACCTACATCATATATATATATATACACACGCAGAAGGAAGTCACTGTAACAAACATTTGTTTTTTAGTCATCTAATACAAAAAAGCACTAAATGTTCGAACGATTTATATTTTAGTATTTTATGGCACATTCATATTGGCATGACTTTACTTGATTTATTGATAAAAATATTAATTGAATTTACAAATGTAAAATGCGGCACCTTTGACAATTTCAATTTATGGGATCATTCAACAAATCTTGATGCTATATTTATTCTTCAGTTTTGTTCTGCGCTATGTGAAAACTGCACTTTACTTACCCCAATAGAAATCATTAATACTGAAAAAAGGCACGTAACAAATATCAGTATTAGTTTTCCTTCTCTATGCATAAAAAACGTTTACAGAGATTCATCGTGTACGTGTAAAATCATTTTCTTTCTGTCATGTTGACATAATACATTTGAGTGCTATGATTAATTTACCTTTCCGTGAAACAGATATCATGTGACGTATGCATAATATATATTTGTTTACGAAATAACAACGAAACACAGTGTAATGTCTAATGCAATATTGTATGACATTTCCAGTAAGTTTTATCGAGAATATTTTCAAACAAAAAATCATACAATTTAATCAAGCATTTCTCTTTTCTTCAGAAATTGTGTAATATAAACATGTTATAGTATATTTACGTTTTAGACTAATAACATAGTCATTAAGAATTCCGTTTACATTTAACCATTCACTTCTTTACCCCGAGTTTTAAGTCATATGCAAACAGCTTGGATACGGATGAGACGCCAAACATTTAGTGATTCTGTGAAGTTAAAAATTGAGGCAGATGAAATATTGCGCATGCTCGATATTGCTTCTGCCAGTGAAGGGGTTAAGGATATAAATGGTTCAATAACTAATACTAGCATTTATATATCACAAGTATTATTTTAGCATACACTTTATGTGAAGTAAGTTAAAACGATATGTTTGGAATTTGAAATTGTATTTTTGTTTGCTAATTGCCTCGCGACGATCCTTAGTGTGCGGCAGGTGGTCAATGATAGTTCTTGCTATTTCTTGCTCATGTACAACTACAATGTAGATATATTCTTTACAAGATACACATGCATATGTCAGGGCGACATCTTAAACCTCTCAAAGCCATGTGATATTCGCATATTCGCGCTTGGCATGAAATGAAAATGCATTTTCCGATTTTTTTTTAAAAAATTCTTTGTTGTAAGCCTTGTTGATTTTTTTCAATAGTTTTAACAATGACCAGCGTATTTCTAATATATTGCCGCTGATTTCAGTGAAGTATTGATGAAAACTACACTTCATTTTGTGATAAGAAAACTTGAATATAATTTGTGGTCCACATGAAAGTCAAAGAATAAAGACAGTTTCTTCCTTCTGAGTTTAATTTCTTTTTTTTTCATTTCATTTTCTTTACTATTTACTTCAATTGTTCAAACCTTATGAAAAATAATTATCAACGCTCTGAGAAAAGCGTCATGTTATTGACTGCAAACTAGATTAAATGACACTGCATTAATTAAACTTCGAAACAAATTCTTAGAACTGCAAGATTACATTTCCAACAACTACAATTATTCAGTTACGAAGATAAACAGACTTCAAAATTCAACACAATTACATATTCTTGGCGTAAGTTTCAAATTCATTTGGTTGTATCATACAAAAACACATTACGTTTAATTCATCTATCTTATTTCAAATATACAAGAAAATATAACTTTCAGTTAAGCGACATGTTTTCAGTTTTCAGCAGAAAACAACTCGCTTCTGGCTGTGGTCGATTACATACACTTTAACCATTAAGTAATGCTTTTTTCTTCTTTCAAGTCGGCTTCAAAGTTTCAGTAGCTTACTATAAACCTAAGATATCAGATGAGTGTATTTTTAAGTAGGTGCAGTAAATGTACTACGTGGATAAAGGTCATCGAGCAGAACGAAGTTGTTGAAATAAGTAGGTCATCTTTGTGCAAATGCTAGGTAAACTTTAATGTGTAAAAACACACTGTAAACTATCACATATTTAGTCAGTTTATCCAGGTTTGTTTGTAGACTTTCATCCTGCTGTACTTTACCACCACAGAGTGAAATTTAAACAATGGGTTCATAGTGTTGACCTTGATATTATAAATGGTAGACTGATAGGGCCAAAACAAAAACATATTGCTTTAAAATACTTTACATGAGCCATGACATAAGTAGTTTTATCTATTTTAACGCATACCTTAGTCTCAGTCAACCAAGACAGCAACACTGGCGTACATGTTTTAAATAGATTGGTTATAATCTTTATCGAGGTACATGTAGGTTTTACTTTACTAAATAGAATAAACGGTGGTCTTCATATACCTTTTGCATGAGCTTAGCAACAGACAACATCATTTCAGTTTGTGGCCGCAGTTGAATACTCTGTGTTGATAGGATATTTCGGAAATTAGTAAAGAAACCCCGTTTCTAAAAATAGTCGTAGATGGCGTCATTTTATTAACAATACGAGGGCTGTTCGGAAATTATTGAGACAAATGCGATAAAATTAAAATGTAAGGGCAAACAAAAAATAATATCTAATCACAAGCAATTTTGATGTTACGGCTATGAACCGGCGGAATTTCAACCTGTGAACCCAAGTAGAATATCACCAGTGTCACTCGGAAGAGCACATGGTCATGATCACCGGAGCACGCTGTCGACGTCTATGAACGTCATACAGATTTATGTGAACGTCAAAGGCGTTATTAGTACCGTCACTCTTTCTCGAAGTAAATTCCGTCTCGTATATGGACAGTCATTTTCAAATTTTTAAACGACATGACTAAGACACTCCACTAGTTTTAGTACAAAACAAATCGAATCATGCAAACAACTAAATTTATCTGAATACACACCTACTATCAAAACTGAGAGATATTTCATCTAAGTTATGTCGTTTCAGACACAATGTAAACGCTGAACGAATTCATGTCGTTTTCAAATGTAGTTGTATCAGCTTTTATGGGGATCAGTCGATCATTCGAATACACTATATCATTCATCCGAACTATTTAACTCGCCATCTATTCAATATAGGACAATTCAATCAAAGTAACATATTTTCATTATTGTCTTATTGAAATATCAAATTATGTATATATGATACTTTTTTTCAGATTTATTATGTTTAATACTGCTATGTTTATAATGTATGCCTTCGATAAGAGGCAAGTATAATTGTAATAAAAATATATCTGCTATGTTCGTGAATGTTAATCTGTTGTTAATTCATGTTTTAATGCCTATAAAAACGTTGAAATATTATTTTTAAACAACAATTTACAATCGAACCATTGTTTGTTTTGTTTTGTTTGTTTGTTTATTTGGAATTTAACATCGCTTTAACAGTATTTCAGTAATATCGCTACGTCCAGCTCATCACAGGTGGAGGAAGACCCCGAGGGACCCCTGTTCACTATTTCAGGCACAGAGTGCACCCGGTTGGAACCACCGACCTACCGCAAGCCAGCTGGAAGGCTCGAACTATTGTATGTTTATTATATTTATTTATATGCTTTATGTTCATGCACGGGCCAGTAGCCATCTAGCAATTAAATGATTGAGCTTGAGTTTGATAACTACAAATAATTCCGCAGTAAACTAAGATGTAGATACTTATCTTCCTACGGAATATGCTGTCAGGTTTGACATAATTCACGTACCGCACCATACTAAACTGCTGCAGTATCACAGAAATATAAGTCGGGCCCATCCGGAAGGGTGCCGGCTATCCCTTTTTTGCATCTCTCCTAAATCACATTTCAGCAGAACTTTAATCTTTTGTTCCTGTAGATGGATTTATTTCATCTTAGAATGTGATATATGTAAGGACTTGTACATTTCTTCGTTGAAAGTTTATTAAATTAAAAATATATTCCGAATAGAAAGCGACAAATGAATATGAATATGCTACCAGTGGAAATATTTTAACCTCGGCTTTTAGTCTCAGAGAAACAATATCACAAGAAAACTGTTTTGAAATTAACAGTGCTTGTTATGATCATTTGATATGTCATTCTTTAAAATATTGGATTCGGGATTTGTGCAATGAACTGAAGCTTTAGGTTAGCTACTGAATACATTGTCTATTCCTGTGTGAAACATATAGACAAGAGACCTGTGAATCAAGCAGAAGCATTGCCAATATGGTGTTTTGGATGTTGTACAGAAACGGCTTTAGGCAAACCACTTACCGGCAGTTTGACGTCATTCAATTATCTTAGCAGGCTGCAGCGGACACTTGTTCTGCATACTAATCAATATGTATTAGTTACTTATGTCATATTTGTTTGATAGCTATCTTCCGGCATGCATCACCGGCTCATATAAAGTTATATTTAAATATATGATGGTAAATAAATATTTATAACAATCAATATAGTCGATCTTGAGTAACGGAAGCTTTAGGAAACGAGGTTTGTAAGAAACATAGAAACAGAATACTGAAACAGAATGAAGTAAATGCTTCCTGTAAATTCCTAAATCTAAAGAATCTCCGATAAACGTTTAATATTATTTTTACTTGCGTGTATTTAATGGTTACGGG
This sequence comes from Nuttallia obscurata, assembly GCA_032358795.1. Lineage (NCBI taxonomy): Eukaryota > Metazoa > Mollusca > Bivalvia > Cardiida > Psammobiidae > Nuttallia > Nuttallia obscurata. The sequence continues at coordinate 6,030 of JAULCC010530811.1, read as the reverse complement.
CACGTTCTAAAATTCGAGCCGTACCATTGATATAAATAAATACGGCGGGTTTTAACCTAAAAGGGAGAACGATTTGAACTGAAAGAGATAAACTGAAGGAAGCTTGAGAGAGATAAAAAGTTGTAGATATCATGCGAGAGGTATAATTAATTTATTTTTAGGAAACAAATATAGGTTAATTTTATAATAGCTATTCATTGTAGAATGATTAAATATTGTCATTGAAAGAGTTCATTGTGTTGATTTGTTGTTTTTATATTTCATTTTTAAGAAGCCACGTAAATTATTTTTTATATTCTGATAAGTGAGTCCAGTGTAACAAAATCAAGAAAACCTTGATGAGAAAGGCATGCTTCACATCGGTTATTTAAGTAAGATCTAAATAAATCAATGAACGTCTAGAAAAAAATATCTTAATTGTATTTTACTTGAAAGGATCGTTGTTGTGATAAGTGAAAAATTAAACCTCAAATGTTTGTTGTTTTTTTGTTGTTGTTTTTATTCAGTAATGTAGGCCTCCGACCCAAATCACAAACAAATATCAAATCAACACAATTGCATGAATGACAATACAAGTCTTATAAAAGTTAGTGTGTAACATTGGCTTCAACATAAGGAGAGTATATTTAAAAGCAAAGTTTCTTATGCAGATTATAGAAATATATAGTATTTAGTTTAATAACAACGTTATTTATATTTTAGCCGCACACGTATATATATATGTAAATCTTGAACATACATGTTCACATGGACAAGAATATAAGCAAATATACGAACATAAATATCGTATTATGTTTGGACTGAAAAGATTAAAATGAATATATGACACGAATATAGCGTTTCTGGAATTCTTATATCAAAGAAGCTTATGTAGATAGAAGCATATAGCTCATATAGTATAAAACGATATACATTATAATATCCTAAAACTTGATTTTTGTCATCTAAGTGCAATAAAAACGTGCTGTAACCAGCTTTACACTCAGTCTCCATAATTGGAAATTACGTTTAAGCTTTAGAATTAACTAGTCCACTTTTATACTTGGACATAAATATATACAACATGCTCCTACATTTACGTACCAGAGTGTTAACATATAAAAAGTGTGTATTTATACATATATTGGCAAACATATCGTACCATTTGAGAACTATATATGCACGGACACAAGATTATAAGGGTTACAAATATAAGGCTCACATTACAGCTTCACGGCATTTTATGGCATGTTGAATGTAATCTGCCAATGCAAAATTTAATGATTGCTTAGTTGACGATACAAAAATGCTATATTCAATGTCAGATGGATTTTCATATATACATCTTGGTAAAAGCTTTACCCTAATTAAAGATAACTTTGAACATATCAACAAAAACTGATATTCGGTTTCACCGTCTAGTATGCAAAAAGGGCATATCTTTAGTGCCCATGGTATACTATAATATACTCCTTTATTGCATAATGAAGGTAGAATAAACCCATGAAAATGCAGTAGTAAAGATATACTGTATAAGTTGTTTATGCTATTTATGTAAGGCTCTAGGCCGAAATTAAGTTTAACCAATCTGTATTTAGATAAGTGTGACGATTTTCTAATTTTTTTGTTCCAAGTCTGTAAACTAACATCTTGAAACTTTTGGTGGATATCTGATAAAAAACAGTTTTTTTGTTACCTACACCTTGATCGAACCAAGCATAACCAAAGCCACTTTGAAATGAAATATTCTTTATATGTAGTGCTCAACAATTATAACTATTTTCGGCCCTAATACTTACATTCATAAAACTGTAAATGCATTCTTGTTTCTGGCTATTCTTAAAGACGTAACCAGTACCTAATTGGTTTAAGGATGTAATAAAACTTTAATTTGAAACGACCTCATCACCTCTTACAAAAGCACTGGAGGCTTGCCGAGGTAATTTTAGCACGTATTAACAAAATTTTGTATGAACAATTTCTATACCATTTGCATTGTGTGGGAACCATAACTCTGCTCCATAGGTAAAAATAGGCTGAATTTTACTGTCAAATATTTTGAAAAGAATATTTGTGGACAAATGGGTACAGTTAAGTAGATTCGATTTCAACGCAAAAACTGATTTCGAAGCTTGTTATGCGAGGGTCTTCTGGCACATATGCAATGATAGTCTGGATGAAAACACTCATCCAATGTATTCAAAGTATGTAACAACCTCTAATGGGTATGTTCCAAAGAACCATTTCTCATAAGCTCGCAAATAACCACCATTTTTAAATACAATTATTTTCGTTTTGTCAGTGTTAACCCTCATTTTCAATTTTTGGCAGTATAATCTTAGCCTATCTAAGAGTCTTTTCAATTCAATTTTTGTTTTCGACTACTATCACTAAATCGTCTACATATAGCAAAACAAAAAGTTTATGCATATCTAAATCAACTCCGTGACTACCGTCAGAGATGAAATCTTTATTAAGAAAGAGAGAAAAAAGCAGAGGAGTCTGACACCAAATGGACATTAGAAACTTTCACTATAACCCTTCGAAGATATAACACGCGCTTTTACATCACTGTATATTGATTTAATGGTTTGTCATTTTTTGTACTTATATTTTGGCCAAATAATTTTTGAAAAAGTACTTGTCTGTTTACTCTTTCAAAGGTTTTTTCGAAGTCGACAAATGCAGCATTAAACCTACTCGTTCACTTTTGCAAGTATTAACTTCCAAGAGTACTTCAACAAAATAAACTATGAATGGTAGAATGCTTCTTCCTAAATCCACCTTGTTCATGAGCCAGTTTTTTATTCAAAAAGCACCATTTTGGTAAATGCTTATTCGGAATATCGGGAAACATTGTGCTTAATACAGGTAATACACTTATACCCCTGTAGTTATAAGGTTTGTTTAGTCACCTTTTTTCAAAGTTGGACTAATCAATGCAGTAGACCAGTTTTCCAGAAAATGGCCAAGCTCAAATATTTTGTTATATATTAGAGAGATGGAATTGATACAATTTGATCACTAAATGTCTTTATAAATTCCGATGTTATACCATCAATACCAGCAGCTTTGTCAAGCTAAAATATAAATAACATGTATGAAATGTTGTATTCGTTAATAACATGACCTATGTATATATATACCAATGCAAGTCTGTGATGCCTGGACCATTATTTACCAATTTGGTTATTTGACGTGTAGTTTTATTATATATGCTTATATCTGATAGTCGTTCAATTCAAAAATAATGTTTGATGTATGTTATATCATTTCTTATTTGCGCATTGAATTTTTATAAATGCTCCAGTTTTGATAATAATTCCGTTGCTGACAAATGTTTGCCGAGAACAGGCGAATTATATCGATAGTGCCCCTTCAAATGCGTATGGTTTGTCCCTGTAATGTTTTTTTTATCTCAAAGAGAGCTTTAAGTTACTGCCTGATATTATCAAATGAAATTCACTTTTACAAGCTTAATACCCATGTTTGTAAAGATATCAGTTTTTTTGGCAATCTTTATTGTTATTATCTATGTTACTTGTTAATAATTTGATGAGAACATGGTTTGTTCTTTCAAATTTTAATCAATCATTTAAAAGGACATGATTTTAAAACAATAATATCTTCTCAAAAGCATTTTCTTCAAAATTAAATAATAAGTGTTATATAGGCAGCTTATTTGTGAATTATTTACTTGATTTGATATTTGAAATAATGTCTATTGCTAATGAGCCCTTATTTACCAATAGTATTTATATTTAGAACCTTAAAGAAGTTGATAGAGCATAACAGAAACTCATTAAATGCTATACAAAGAATTAGAATTTTCCAGAATATTAAGAACAATTGGAGATTACTAAAGAAAGCTTTTTGTCATCAAACTTGTTTACTTTCGATCGATTCTCAGCATTACTTCCTGTTCCTGTTCTATCTAGCCGGCTATTTAAAGTTGAACGCTGATGTTGTTTGTTACTTTCTCTTTCGAGTGTCCTAACTTGGTTTTTATAAACATCTTTATCAGTCATTTTCATTATCCAATAATTAAGGCCATTTTGAATTAGGCAAACCAACATTACATGTACGCCTTACTAGGGATCCGCACAACTACGTTGATATTCTCATGTTTTTTAATGGAGATTTAGTTATTCTTTGCAATGTGTTTGCATAATCAGTAAACGAATATAATTTGTAAAAACGCCCTTTAACTCAATAATTGGTTTAAGAATCAGACTTATTTGATCTATGTAGATGTGTCTGATCGTTTGAAAAAGAGTCATTGTTTAGAAAAATATATTGTAACAGCTTATTTAAAACAAAAAACCAACAATAGAAATAACTTCTAGAAAACCTGTTTTATCCCATTGCTTCTAAAGTTATGCTTTTAGAAAACACATATATTGTTGTCTGTTTCATCATATTCAATTTTTATATACCTTTATGTATTATAATTTCATCTATTTCATTTTACCTAAATACAGTTGATCTATTATTTAATATGGAATACTGTATAAAATAAAATTAATGCATTGATTGTGCTGAAACAATATTTTGACACTGAAACTTTTTTTTATACGTAAGAACATATTCCAATTGTGCAAATATCACATTTAAATGGAAATTTCGATTACCAGGATGTACGATATAAATGATAAATGGAATATTCTGTTGCAACAGCGACATGTAAGTTAGATAAATTGCAGTATTTCAGGTACTTTAAAAACAAAATAATACTAGCCGAAATATGTTTCCTGGAAGCCTTTTTACAACTACAAAGATTTAAAAAAAATAATTTACAGATTCACAGCTTATGCTAGGTGTACTACAATAAAACGTAATATTTAGAAAATGTGTTTGTGAAATATGGTAATAAAAAAACGCCTGTAAGCCCGTTAAATTTGCAATGGTAGGTGTTGCCACACCTCATCTAACAATTGGAAAGTCGTGTTAATAACTTTGGCTTTTGGCATGTGTATAAGAATAACAAAGACCATATAGAGCCTCTGCATTCCATGGCCTATGATATCGAATATCTGAAAACTGTTGCAGATGTTTAGATGTATTTGGGATGGCTTCATATTGATTTGAAGTGATACTCGTGGTATAAATTACAAAAGCATATCAAAATTAGTAATTGTACTTGTAAAATTTACCCCATTTGCCACGTTTATAGCGTGGTTTCAGAGACTTTATGTGAAAAGTTCATAATAACTGTATAGAGTTTCATCAAGAAACCTCTTGCATTCATGTTATTTTCATATTTACAAATATTGGCAGATGTTTTAAAACTTCTAGTTAAGTCGCTTTAATACAATGTACATACCTAAAAATGTATGTTTTCGAACTATATGTTTGATGATAGCCATCTTAAGATTCTATTTATCACATAACGAGTAATTTAAAAAACATGTACAAAAATGCACACTGAGTGCGTTTTATAAACCGATTTCAAGTTATATGTATGTAACTAATTACATATGATATTAATGTCACTCCCAGATGCCAATTTGTATGATAAAAATTGATACATAAGAATTGTAAAATACTTGAGTAAGATAGTTCGTGTGGATAATTATTTTTGATCTACTGCTTGCAAATGGTCTTTGTCCAATTGCAACTTGAGACATGTTAACGTTAACTGGGATTCACGTATTAAAAACTTACCTTATGAGTTTGAATTTGCTTTGTTTGGGAATCCCAGTCTACTGTAAATGTTAAACCTTTTATTACAGAATTCAAAGAAAGAATTATTGAAAACTTTATACAGAATTGGCAGTCAGATATTGTTGATAATAGAGTTAGGTATTTTATGCACTTTTGAAGGAAAGTTTTCATATTAACTGTATTAAGATGTTGTTCCTGCATATGTAATGGTATCATATGTCCCGACTTAGATTGGTCTCACAATCATTGTGTGAACGGACTGGTCGGTTTGGTCTTAATAGAATTGCAAAGAACCCAAAGAACTTGTTTGATATGAATGTAGAGGATGAATATCATTTTGTATTAGTTTTATAAAACTCTATCAAATATACGAGAGAAATATATAAT
>JAULCC010530700.1:0-10723 GCA_032358795.1 Nuttallia obscurata | reverse complement strand
GTGTAACAGTTAAAATTAACTTTAAGAAAGCATTTCGCATACTTGTGCGCCCTATCTGGATCCCACTTAGTGAAACGATAATACTTATCTCAGGGTTCACGGAAGTATGCTGTTGACTGTAAAAAAACTTGACGCTTTTATATATGGGGTAACTACGAAAGAAATCAATGTCGTATTTAAATATGCAACTGACTTTGAGACAACTGTGCTTAATGATGCAGAAATTATGAAACTGGATGTGCTTGCAATGGTTTCCAACCTCATTAGCCAAAAGTTTTAAAATAATAAGCAGTTGTCTCTTCGCTGCTGAAGACTTTTCAAGCAGCCGTAACAACCATTGCAAAAAATTAAAGGTTGATGATTGAACTCTCAGGAGCATCTTAGCTAGACTTCCCGAGGTTACAACTTCGTCCCACCGAAACAGGCTGCAGAAGGAAGTAGACGGGCTAGGTTCAGCTATTGCTACTGTTAATCAGCGACTCAATGATGTTAATCAATCTCTAGCTGTTCACTCGTCTTGGTGATATTAAGACAGAGTGAAAGCAAAGCACGATTGAAGCCAACGAATACACAGAACGGATCTGACGTCACGCATGACGAAGCAGAAAATGCAGCGAGAAATTTGGAAATGAACTGTTCCGACAACGTTACTATAACTGACCTGTCCAAAACGATATACCGGCAGCCAGGTCGACCTCATAGTGAACTATTTGTGCATGCGGATTATAAAAAAACAAAAAAACAAATGCGACCGATACCAAGCGCCCGAGTAATGATAAACGGCCAGCAGGCAAAACAGATACTTCCGGTTTCTTATCTGCAAAACGGCGAGAAAACGTTTCCTACTTCATTGGACACAGCAACCCGAGTGCAATTGAAATAGACATGTACACATTCTTCAAGTGCAAAGACGTACAATTCATGTGTCTTTCATTCTTATCTTCCACGGTCAAATTGGTTCATCTGCAAAGGTCAATCCTCCTGAAGAGTTACAACATTAAATACGAGTAGACGACACATATTAATGAACGATCGACATTGCATACAGAAAACTTATGTCGATAGAAGACCAGAAGACGAGACAACAAGAAAACAGCTACATGTAATAAAAAAAATTATCAAATATGTTCTGTTCTGTTCTGTTCTGCTAAGGGCGACCATAATAGAATTTGCAAACATCTTGGATCCAGCTTAGACGCCGAGTAACTCGGCGTCTAATCAGGATCCAAGCTGTTTGACACTCGGCCAATTGTTTCTCCAAATACCGGGCGAATCTGATCAATTTTAAAATATAGGCAGACGACAGTTTAAGCAGACGACATTTGTTCAGCAGGCTAAAGGTTAAAGGGTCTCAATCAGGGATAACACCCGCAGCCAAGTATACGGTGAGTGCAAGGCGAACACCATTTACACTACACTGCTCTCTATAAGTGGAATTCGAACATCCATTTGTCTTTAAATCATCAATATAATATTAAATAGTTAACCAAACGTTTGTTTAGATTATTGAAATTATATTGTGGATGCACATTTGTTTTCACATATAACATTAGATTTATTCAGCCACAAAATATAATGATCCGTAAAGTACACATTAAATATTTATAATGTTTTGTTACATGCATTCCTACTTCATGGCACTAAGGGGTTTATTATTACACTGTTAACTGAAACAATGTTCCGTGAATATTTTATCAAACATGCCTCTCAGGATAACTGCAATCGTCATTTACGACAAAATGACATTTTACCCGAGAGAAAAGATATCATTTTGTTATTTGTGGGTCTCATTTGTTTATTAACACGTGTGCACTGTGGTTACATGTGCATCATTTATACTGTTCTCAGATTACATATAAGTCAACAAAACTAGCAAACAGAGACGGAATAAATAATTTCGAATATTCCTGTAGCAAATATCCTATTGTTTTATGCATGCATGACGCAACAAAACTCGGTTCATTTTAAAAGCTTACTTTCGCTTAGTTACACTCGTATGTTGGTTGTTAAGCAATGTTTTCTGCTTGGCCACTAAACTATGGAGTACTGATCAAACTCACGACATGACTGTGTCTGGATGAAGTAGATAGATGTTTTATTTATAAATTCCAATAGTCCTGCGACCCATAAGGATGCATACATGTTATACAAAATTAACAAATCATATGGCTGACATCATAATAAGATTCCATTTAATGGTTTTATTTTGCGGAGAAGGTATTGTTGCAAGTAAAATTTTAAATCCTGATCAGAGTACTAATTGAGTCTTTGTGATCTGTATCTTGACTTTTGCTTTCTCCATGAAATTATGCTCTATTGCATCACTTTATTTATAAACAGCTGTAAGGCTAATTAAGCGCTAATATGTGCACTCTTGTTCATGTTAATGAGGTAGAACAGGGAGGATACAGACCAAAAAACCTCTTTTCACCGTGATCTGCGTATTCCTTAAAAAATATTATGAATTTCTATAGCATCTATAAGCAATCTTTCTTTAAGGACCGCCCGGCTAGCTCAAGTGGTAGAGCGTCCGCTTCAGGTGCGGGAGGCCATGGTTCGCGCTGGAGGTAATGCCATTTATGTCCGCGATAGTTTTATTGCTCAAGTCAGACCTTATATCTTTTTAAATGGCATCGAGGCTGTTTAGGTTGAAATCAATATTCAAAATAAATGTTTCTTATAGGAGGTATCTATAGGCCGCCGGATTCCGATAATAATTACTGGTAAATAATGGAGTATACAAAGTATTGATCTAGCATTCAGTCAATCATGAGACAACATACTAATAACAGGTGATTTTAATATGAACTTATTGAATTCACAACCAAATAAAATCATTATACTACTAAGCTCTTACAATGTTGAACAACTAATAACGAACCTTACTGATTATATTGAACATTCTTCGTCGCTCATAGACCTGATCTTTGTTAAAACATTTTTTATAACACCCGCGCAAAGTTTTGTCGTAGACCCATTTAGTCTTGATTTTATTCGGTTTCATTGCCCTATTGTTGTTGTAATGAAATTCAGAAAATTTCACCGAGGTCTTTTAAACGTAACGTATGGCTTTATGACAAAGCAGAGTATCCAAGAATTAGGGAAAACTCCAATCCTTTGAATGGAATTCAATCCTTAGATCTGCTAATATTGATCAAGACACAAACTCAACTGCCGAAACAATATTATCTACAGCCTAAGATCCATTCCTAATAAAGCAGTAACAGTCCGGCCCGGCGATATTCTATACCTTGACAATACTCCTGTTTTCCAAGTCCACTAACACAAACACCTTGGTCTTACACTTTCTGACGATGCTCGCTGGAAAACTCATATCTCCCTCATTATTCATAAAGCCTGGCACAGAATTGGCATGATGAGTATTAAAGCTTGTTCTGTTACGACTCTGTCGAGATGATGTGCATTTCCTTCTTTCGTCCTATCGTAGAATACGCAGACGTCGTCTGGGATAACTGTTCTAATGAATCAAAAATTGATCTCCCATTACTAAACATTGAGACACCCGTAATGGAACAGATATTTACACACCAGTACACAAGTAAACTAAACATGCAGAGCAGTAATACTAGGAAAATCCTAAAGTTAACCGGAGCACAAGGTACAGTTATACACGGAACGGCATGAAAGTAAACGAAACACACGGAACAGCCCGACACAAGATTACTGTGTGTTATATATGACAACTTTAGCGAAGAGTTCCATCCAGGCTGTTTAGGACTAAATACCAAAAGAAATAATTCAACATCTTTTACCTGTCCAAATTGTTAAATCTTATAAATATATCAAAATTGATATCGTATGAATTAGTATTAATTCTTTTTCTTTCTTGAATCCAGGGTGTTATTATTATCTTATTAGGTCGATGCTGAGAACACGGAAAACAACTGTTTCGCCTTTTAGCACTTTTAAATTTTCCGTTTTTAGTACTTTTTGCTGTTCCGTCATTAAGCACGTCAAGCTGTTCCGTCTTTTAGCACTATAAACTGTTCTGTCATTTAGAACTTTTAAATGTTCCGTCTTTTAGTAGTTTTGGTAGTTCTTGTTCCGTACCGCTCCATTCTGATCCGTGCAAAACGAAGCAGCTCGTATCTTTATAGCTGCAACTAAGCTTTGTAACATCGAAGCTCTTTTTCACGACCTTAGATGGGTAATATTAGCCAGCAGACGCAAAAGACACAAACTTGTTTTTATGTACAAAATGAATAACAATCGTGCTCTTTCTTACCTTTCATGCAAATATTTAGTCCATTAAGAAATGCTGAAAATATTCCCCCGATTTACTCCAGAACCTCTCTGTTTCATCTTCTTTTCTTCCGTCAGTTATCAGAGACTGGAACTCTCTGCCTCTGGAAACTTGGCATTCACCCTCTGTAGAGGCATTTAAAGTATCTTTAAATCAAATAAAGCAAAGGTCACCATCACATTACTCCTGTGGCTCTCGCTGTGGTCAGGTTCTTCATGCGCGCCTCCGGATAAATTGTAGTTACTTAAATTACGATCTACACATAAGGCCTCTTGTAGAATCCCCTTTTCATGTGTGGAACTGTTGAAACAGCAAGCCGCCTTTTGGTGTATAGTAACATCCATAGCCACATTTGAGCACAGTTCTTTTCAGATATACCTTGCCCGACAACCATCAATAACCTTTTGTTTGGAGATAAACATCTGACAAGCAATGAAAGTATAAGCGTATTTGAAAAAGTACAAAGGTTTATAACTGCGTCGAAGCGTTTTAACTTATTACCTGAGGATTATTGTCTCGATTTGCCTACTCCCGACCACTGCCGGCATTGTGTGCTATACCTCCTACCATTTGTTTCAGTTCTATAATCCGAGTTTTCTGTTTTTCATTCAGATCTTTGTATTCATGGATACAGATATTTCATTAACGTTGTCTCCCAAAACATATATAATAATATTTATAAACTAACCATAGTTTTTGAATCGTTAAGTATCAATTAACTTGTTTTCTTGTCCATGCTCATGATTTTCATTTTGCCATCTTTGTAAACTGTATTATGACAACATGTTTGTAATACATCAAATAAATATTGTATAAACCAATGTAGACTAGTTCTTTTTATTATGATATTCAACAATTGCTCTTAGCATCATATCATATACTATTTGTATGTATTTTCTGCAATCAGAGTACAAAATGTTCATTCAATATCTTTGATAAAATATCGCTTGTTTATGAGAGATGTTCTTCCTACTTTACACCATCAACAAAATCATTTTGTGTACTTTGTTTTACCCTTAAAACATTCTTGCAGAATTGTGTATGTATTATCTCAAGTGGTTCCCCTCTATGAAACCCCCATACCTTCGATCCATAGATCAAAATTGATAGAATGAGTATAATAATTCAAATATATGTCTTATAGAAACAGCAGTGAATTTAAACTATGACTTATTCATTTAAATATTCCTTTTAAAGCGTGTCCTGATAATGTTAGTTGTTTAGTCATGTACGAAGTTGGTCAGATAATTCGTCAGCTGTTCCTGTTGTTAGTTTTCACTGTTGTATATCCGCAGTGCGGCACCTTATATGCACGCAGATATGTCAGTTTTACATATGATCGTTGAATGCTTCGTTTGTGTCAGAACTCAATACCCGCTGTCAAGTTCTTCGACGGAATTGGCATTGAGTCATATCAGGACATAAACACACTAGAGTTAGTCAGCTGTGATAGGCACAAAAGGTGAACAAAGTAAGGACTGTGTTATGGTCTGTTCCTGAACGTATCAAGTAAACTTAATCCTTTATTGATGAGAAACAATAACAGTATTAATTGATTTAGACTGTTGAACACACATATTCTGACAGTGTCACGTTTTGCAATTGTGGACACAATACTAGTGTAATATATGCTTTACAAATGATAAATATTCATGAAATAAATGATTGCATAGCTTTTCATGTAATCATGAATCAATGTCAGGATGTCATGAAACCTTATTAAACTGTCATTTTGTACAAGGAACACGCCACAGTTACACAGATAGCATATCAGATTTCAACATGCAAGAATATATAATGAGGAAAATAATTAAACTCTGCAAACAGACTCAGCACTTCATTGAGATTTCAGTGAAATAATGCCACTGCTACCATGGCAATGTATTAATGTCTAAGTAACTCCATGTACAGTTTGTATAAGAGAAATTAATCTTTTAACCTCATGATAATTATTAACATCGTGTTTTAGGATATATGAGACAGTTTCCTGCGCACGTACACTTGATCTTATTCAAATAGTTTGCAAATGGAATTGGGAAACTATGACACGATGTTTGAAACAGTAATTGATGCATAAAGAGGAATTTAATATATTAGAAATATTATGTTGCTGTAGTGTTACATGTACGTCGCTAATTTTGTCTTCGTAGGGTAGGACATTCATGTTTTGAACAAAGCCCAATGCTGTGGGCATCATTAAAACAATCGATATAATACAGTTCTGCTTTGCCCCATGTGGGTCTGGGACGTGCCTATGTGGCACACGAATTTGGACTACTGCTTAACCCTTGCATGATCGTAAGAGGCGACTAATAGGGTTTTAATGTAAACTGGAGTGTCTGCATTTCTGATTCTACAGCAGGTGTTAAGTTGTTGGTTCCATACCTCATATTTTTATCTCGATGTAAATGAGAGGTGGACCCAACAAGATTTTTTTCCTGAATGGCGCCATATAACCTATACAGTGTTGCGGTGCCTTTAACCCGAACTCAATCAATCAATCAACAATTCTGCTTTATAAATAGGTCACACTCTAGGAACTCCCTTACATATATTCATCAGTTGTCATCTATTCATATATTCTTAAACAGCATAATCATGTAGGCGCATATGAGTATATGCGTACATACAGACTTACAATTATTCCAAGACGATAAGCAATAAATAGTAATTAACAAATCAAGTTTATGGTTTCATGAGTCACAACAAATGGACATTCAAACGATTACTGATGGCTTACTGTACATGTTCATAGCAATTGCATTAAACGAAACATACAAACGAATGCAAAATGTTTAAAAATATTCTTTTACAGAAAGATACTCTGTTACCCCTCCAACGAAAAAAAAACACATAGCAGGAATACAGGTACAACTATATATTGAGAGAGAGAGAGAGAGATAAAAAAGAAAGAGATAGAACGAGAATTCACTGATTTTTTATAAAAACTTACTTGCACATAAACATAAATTGACATATAGCTCATTAAAACTGTTTAAACTACTTGCTTAAATCAACTTAACACATTTTCAGGTATTTTTCAATATATATGGCAGATTAGGACAGGGATAAAATGATACGTGAGCGATATTTGCACAATGTTTAGAAAACGTTAACTTATTTTAATAACAAAATTTGACAGTTGTATACACAGTTTTGATTTTTACATTATGATGATGTAGTTTGCAGTTGAAAAAGTTAGTGTTGGACATTCGCATGAAGATTTTAAACATAGTCTAGACATCCTGAACCAAAACATATAAATTAGGAGGTCTGGAAATGAATACCATGAACAAAACATGTTGCCTTTAGCAAAAGGTAAAGGATACATCATTTGAAGTTATTAAAATTTAATGCTACTTTGAATTATACATGGGCATGTGTGTTGAATGGCCATCAAATTGAAGTTTTTATTCTACAATTATAGAAAATAAGAAGATAAACCATCTATTTCCATGTAACTGTTAGATGCATCTGTTGGTTCTACTTATTACTATGCATACCCTGTTTTAGGGATTATCAAAGTCAAAAACAATCGAAAGAAAAAAATGTTAAGTGACCGGCTAAATTCTTGCAATAATGCTGTGTACGGTGAACTATGTTGCAATTATCGGTTAAAACTTGTTAACGGAGAAACTATGATTTTAAATCTGTATAATGATTTCCTGTACAAAAAGTCTGAGAACGCAGTAGTGAAGTGGGCCCCTAAAGTAAAAAGGTGGAGGGATGGTTATATCTTTCAGATGATTGCCAGAATTTTGATTGTGTAAATCGTAAAAGGTTTGTTGTTATGTGTATTTGATTGTATTTTTATCACAAATAGAAGGTGTCCTCTCAAAAAAGGGGCCTCCGTGGCCGAGTGGTTATAGTCGTTAACTTGCAATCTCTCAGCCCCTCACCGCTGTTGGTTCGAATCCCGGTCTGGGCACTTCGGATTTTTCAAGTGAGGAAGCCTTCCAGTTGGCTTGCGGTAGATCGGTGGTTCTACCCGGGTGCACTTTGTGCCTGAAATAATGTACAGAGGTCCCCGGGGTCTTCCTCCACCTGTAATGAGCTGGACGTCGCGATATAACTGAAATACTGATAAAGCGACGTTAAATTCCAATAAAAAAAAAAAAATCCTCTCAAAAACTTTCATAACCATTTGCATGCGTATCTTAAACCTGAAATCGGTAAGGAGGTATATCCTAATATTATAATTTAAAACAATGTTCGAAGTTTCGAAGCATCAAAATTTCTACCCATACATTACGTATCTTTTCTGGCAGAGGTTTTTTTTGAGAGATGATAAAAAAGAATGAGAGCGTGTGCCAGTTATTCGCGAGTCGAAAGATTGAAGATGAGTTCCATTTTATCAGTGCATGTCAAATGTTTGCTGAAGTGAGCAGACACTTAACATGTATAATTATGCAATGAGTTTTCAGAGTTAGACATGGTATTTATAAGTTTTTAATGTTTTTAAATTCACAACAGAAATCAATCATTTTAAATATATGTATATATACATTTAGGAAGAAAAGACGATAAGCCGCAAAACTTTGCTTTCGACTAGAGAGGCATAGATATATTCGTTTTGAACAAATTGTTTTACGATACAGGGTTATCTTATTTTCATATTACAAAGCATTTTCAAAAATTACATCTAACTTTTGTTTCTTTGCGTTTCTTTTGTATTTTTTGTTTTCGGATCTTTTGTTTTATGTCCCCAATACTAACGGAGGGGGCATTTATATTTGCCTTTGTCCGTTAGTCCGTCCGTCTGTCCCGTAATTTCTGTAGCATGCTTAATTCTAAAAGTATTTGTACTACAGATATTAAACTTTATGTATCCTTAACGGTGTGAACTTGTGCACCTGGGTATTTTTACATATGTATGAGACTTGTTTTTGTGAAAATATTGCATTTTAAGTTTGTGTCGCATGTTACTCTGAAACTATCAGTGCAAGTATGATTAAAACATGGGAATTTATTTATCATCAAGTAAACTTGAGCACCTGGATATTTTCATCCATTTGCAATGAACATTTACAGAGTTATGGGCCTTGATGTTGTGAAAATATGGACTTTGAAGTTTGTGTCGCGTGCAACTCTGAAACCATTATTGCTAGCCCTTAGTCTGCTAAGCGCGACTGTGATAGACTTTGCAAACAGCTTGGATCAAGATTAGACGCCGAGTAACTCGGCGTCTAATCCGGATCCAAGCTGTTTGACACTCGGCCAATTGTTTCTCCAGATATTTGACGAATCCGATGAATTTTAGAATCCAGGCAGACGACAGTTTTTTTAGCAGGCGAAGGGCTAGATTTTATAAACCTGAGGAATGTACTTGTACTGCCTCCCTAGGGAATTGCAGCAAGCTAACCAGTTTGGGGAAAATATTGACGACAAAGGTGGATTACCGTGTCTTCTGTTTATTCGCCTTACCAAACGTATAATGGTAAAGGCTGAAATGAATTAACAGAAAGCAACTATAAGTTTTGAGAAATACATGTTTCCAAATAGGAAATAACAAAATACAGAATAGTATCACATTGATATTTGACTAACAAAAAGTAAATTATCAGAATTTCTACTGAATTTCGACTGGATAACATCATTTATAAACGGAGCAAACACCATTTTACGAAACAGCCCGAGGAAGAATCCACTCCTAGCGAAGGTAACCTTGCGCTTTCTGACTTGAAATATATGTGTGCAACACATACATTTAATGTCTGTAATATCAACATTCATACACAGTATGACCAAGTATTCATGTGTGAAAATGACAAACCCACATAATTGGAGTCAACCAAATCAATGTTATTTCACGATTTGCACCTGCAAATCGAGGACAACCCGTGAAACAAACCGAAGCATTTATTCATGAGTTGCATTACATTCCCATTAACTGTGATGAATGCTGCTGGTGGTCACACACCCGCTATTGACTCATCATGCGAACGCACCAACGACTAAACCAACGGTGGATTACATTTCGTTCATTAATAATACATGTATTTACTTATTATTAAGTGGCAAATCACGTGACATGTATGCTCTTACCTTGGTAACATCGCTGTCTTTTCCATTGGCATAAATAGGGAAAAATAGTATCTTGTGGTCTCTTTTAACGAAATGTTTCCTTCGTTTTAAACTATATATATATCAATGTCGACCAAAAGGAACGTTTTTAATTTCGATTTTTGTATTGGTTTAGGCTCTTATTATTTTTATGATGTATAGGTGTCTATGTGTATCAGAAATCATGTTTAAGCATATCCAGAACCTATAAAATATAAAGGTCAACCTACATATTTAATCGGTGAAGCTATAAATATGTAGGTGAACCTATATAGGTAAACTTTTGACCCAAACGGTACGCCATGTAGGTGAACTATAAATATATAGAGGATATCTGATGAGTTTTCACTTTATATAAAATTTTATTAGACGAGTCCAGGACTCTTTATAAGCGAG
>JAULCC010530367.1:0-10727 GCA_032358795.1 Nuttallia obscurata | reverse complement strand
ACCACCAACATTTCCCAAGCTTGCTGGATAGCTTCCTTCTATGAGAGAGGTAGTGCCCTCAGCTGGAAATCAATACGAGTACCCCGGCAGTGGTAAAGGGCCAAGGGATGGCATGAAAAGGACTCTACTGAGCTACAGAGTCCAAGCCTAGTACTGTGATGTAAATATTGCTACAAACCTCATTTTATTTATTTGATCTTGGTTTTGTAGCCCTATTCATGTGCAGTTTCTATATTATATGCTGTATGACAGTCACACAAGTGTTAAAACTATGAATACATCACCAATAACTAAATATCGTTAGATTTAAACATTTTCTTGCAGAACGACTCATTTCCTTTTCTTTTTTCCCGAATTAACTGCCAAGGTTCAATGATAATAAAACTTACCTGACCATGGACTCACTGTCATGATTAATACTGCTTGCACTTCAATCATTTTAAATGCATCACATGATATATTTGAGCCAATCAAAGTCATGTGTTTCAAGAATGAGTACATGCTTAATAATGTTTTATAATCACAGGGCCAGAATGGAAGTACAGAGACTTATGGGGGATCTTGTGGCCTAATATCCTGAGCCAGTCTATGAATACCTTTAGAGCCGTGTTGAAATCCTCTACCAGCTTCAGCCATTGCACTGTTTGCTTTTCAAACTGGGCAGCGTTGGCCTGCAGTATTTTGGTCTCTGTATCTAGCTTTTTTTGGTTCACATAGGCATTGGCCACACTGAAAGAAAGAGTAACATCATGGAACTTTATAAATAAACTGAGCCATGAAGTTAAGTAATTACATCTCTCAATATTACATCCCTCAGTTTTTCAGTTCATTAGTTTTCATCTCTACATTCCTCCGGCCATGAGTGATTTTTTTTTAAATCCTTTATTTCAAGTAAGCGCCTTTAAATATCTTTGCAGACAGAGAAGACCCAGATCATGAAGCACCTGTAGGAGCTGCCTGATCAGAACCATCTCGGTTTGCTAAGAGAACTTTTTCATAATATTCAGATTTGTTTTTTTCCTTATCCGAAGTATTTTTCTTTTTAGTCTAAATTTAGTACATGATGGAAAGGTCTGAAAATAGCCTAAGGAGGAAATTGGTTAAATGGTTAACTTAATGGTATGCTCTTTCATCCTTCAACTGACCACAACTGTTTGTTCTCTGTCTACACACGCAAGTTGTAAGTTACTCTAAGACATGATGTTATTGCTAGTAAAGAAACTCAGGAGCACTGCTAAATTAACATGTTTGCTAACTAGCGCCCACACAGGTAACTGACAAGTTAACCAAACCATCACACTGGCAAATATTATTCATCACAGATTTCATGGGCAGACTGGGTTTCCAGACTATCATCCCGATATTGATAATCCTTTTAGCGTTTTCTCTGTTTTATTAATCCACTGTGACATTTAGATTTTCTCACATATGATAATGTAGGAATATGGTATTTGCTGAAACTCTCTCTGCAATGTTTTACTATAACCAATTTGAGCTTGCTACACAATGTTATGACAAAACTGTATATACTGAATTCTTTTTGGAGCTGAGTATCAGTTCCCTGTGTTTATACTTACCTGAAATGTCCTATTCTAAATTAATGATTAGATAACTCATTTTCACTTTATAAGCTACATAGTTTTCAAATCATCAGTAAGTTCATTAAAACAAAGGAAAATTGCTGTTCTCCACATTTTTAGGCAAGTGGTTGTGTCATGTATACATAATAACATACCCTGCATTGAGATGATCCACCAGAGAATGTGTCAAGGCTGTGGCTGCAACAATAGCTTCACGTTTTCTCTTCTCTGAAAGACATGGCCATTTCATATTAAATATTCAATAGAAACATGTATAGTGACAAACACTTTTCAAGAGAGAGTGAATCAGAAAGACAGAGATACATACAAGATAGATAGAGGAATTGAGATAGATCACAGAGAGAAATAGATCTATCTTAACTGTGTTTAGAAATATGAAAAACTACAAAAACAAAGAAAAGTCTAGAATAATGATGCACAAGTTGTTTACAAGAAAAAAAAGCTTCAAACTAAATAACAATTTCTTAATTATTATAGATATTCATTTGTTTCATCATATTCAACATGGAATTGATTAATTTTCATTCTGGTACAAACACTTGATTACAGAAGTTTGAAAGTACAAGTATAAAAAATAAAACCTAACTTAACAAAAAATATTTAAAAATTTAAAAGCTTAAAGAGAACCACATAATTGAATTCAGCACCAGATTGAAAATTACTATGCTTAGGCCTTTATTTGGACCAGGATGTGTGAAGAAAAAACTCTGGATAATTGTTTTATTATAAAGTTTTATTGGTATTATCAATAGTACCAATTAATGGCAATCAAATTCAAGATGCTGTTACAAAAAAATATTACCTGTGGCATATTATTCAATCAGACAGAATTAGATGAGGTCAAATGGTCATGTTTGATACTCAGCAATAAACTTGTATAGTATTGTCATTCCAATAACAAGTGGCCAGTGCGAACTTTGATTTAGCACCCAGAAATGCAGCAAGTCCAAAAAAGCATTACAGACTGTACTGATTTACTACAAACTGTCAAATGTCACCAGTGTTTATTTGGTTTGAAATAAAATGAGTAAAAAATATTATAATATAATCTGTATTAAATTATATTCATAACTATTACATTGAGAGTAGACATAGATATCAAAGATCAGTATCAGATCTATACAAGAAATATCACTTTTCCCTTCACTGCTTTAGTCTCCCCAATACATCCTATATAATAAAATGACTGGAAGGAAGTTAGTCTTGTGAGAGCTTATTTGTCTGAATATTAACATGTTTTCTTTTATTATTTTCAGACACCACGGTAAACATAACAAAACAGCATAAGCAAATATGCATGCAGAAGTCTGATTAGATGGACTTTTATGTTTCCCCCAACACACCTGTCAATTTTTAAGGAAATGCAGATTTGTTACAATGGCAAGCACACGCCTACCTTGTCTCTCCTTCCTTGCAGACTGCTTCGCCTGGTGAACTTTTATCAAATTTGTAAGCATGTTTACGATAACTCGTCTGTGCTAATATATAAACAATACTAACGAAAATGTTTTTACATTGTTGACAAATTTTACTCCTACCGGAAGCATTCAAACGCCCCCTATGCGATAGACAAAACGATGTAAGAACAAGTAACTCTGCTTGACTATCATTTTCGTAATAACGAGTTACAGAACATCGGTCCCCGTGTGTGTATTGTGACTGTTGACTGGATTATAACAACTGAATGGATATAAGAGTGAGAGAAAATACCAAAGCCAGAAATATTTGTTGACACCATCGTTAAGTGTTTGAATGGAATTTACCCTAATTCATTTTGTCTTTACTAATTGATTTTACCGCTGAACAGGTGTGTTTGTGTTATATTGTCATCAGTAATGGCGGGGTGTCCTAAGACTGCACTTACCTGTGTAATTGCATGGGCAGCGTTCTCGTCTATTTCAGGATTTAACTTAGACACGAGTATTCCCGTCGTTAAAATTGGACCGGCCAACAGTTATTTTGGATATTCCGTTGCTCAACATCAACAGGTTTCAGGGAAAAACCTTCTTGATATGTCCGACAAAGTCGAGGGACATTAGTAAGTGCTTTGTTTGTTTTAGTTTTCACAGGTATTGTCTGGAGTGTCAAGTATTTCAGGCGTCTAGGTTGTGCAGCCTATGTCACTTTAGTTTGCATAAGCGGAACACATTATTATTTACTGTCTGGAAATATACATGTGTGTATCAGAACAAAGTTTGTAACGATATATTGTAGGTGACTATAGTTTTAAAAAAAAAACTGCCTATTGTAGTCAGTATTGACTTTTGGCAGTATAAAGTTGAAGTAATAAATTGGCCTAATTAATTCAAGAATATATCAAGAATGTACCTCTCCTGAAAGCACATGTCCAAGACAAGTGATTTTTGGAGATTCACTTTTCCAAGTCCTAGTCCGAATAATCCCACAAAGACATTCTGTCCCATTTTTTTTCAAGTGAAAGTTAGTGGATAAATTGTCATCTTAACAATTCAAATTGTTATGTAATTAAACTATGCATAATACTTATATACATGTCTGTAGCTCATAAACCACTGCAATAAATACAGATTTATGGGAGGCTGGTCAGCTTTTTCAGAGTATCTAATTATTTGACTGTCTGCTCAAAGTGTCCCTGCTCATTACAAGTCCAGCAATTGGATATATATACAGACCTGCAAATTTACAAACAAACATGTCTGCGGTCTCTCTACATTAAATTAATTTCATGTCTAATAATGTTTTTAAAAATCTTTTCAGAAAAAAGTTTATATGAAATACTAACATTTGCAATTAGAGGATTTATTAGAAGATTAAGAAACAAATCAGCAGGAGGAAACAGAAAAAAAGTTTCTGAGCAGGGTCTGCACTGTTGAAAATTGTATGTAACAAATATTGAATCAGCTGATACAAATTTATTGAAAGACAAAGCTTTATATATAGTACTAAGTTAAAAATGACCGGGATTCATAGCAAATCTTTCTGGTAACTTAGCTAACAATGAAGACCCCGGCTTAGGCACCTCATTTTCAGGCAACATCAGTTTTACTTAGACAATGGGGTTCAGTCCCAAATAAATTTCTTACAGGTAACTTACTGGTCCGCAGGCCGTTGGTCTTCCTTTGGAAGGTGGCCCCTTGTTATGTGGAATAACCATATAATCATATTTTGCACAGTTTTTGATTTGTGCCATTAAAAAAAAATACACAGTCTTGACTGTAAATATTCTTGCAGTGTTATAAACACTTTAATCATTTCTTCATCACTTACAGAAAAATTGCACACTTGCATATTACTGATTATACCCTGGAATGTCTGAGGTATGATTTAACCTATTTTGTACAGTATGGCTGTGAGTATCATCTCTAAGATACTTGTTGTATGTTTTCATCTGCAGTCAGTATATTGGGGGTAATAGTGATGTTTATCTCAGTGATGTTTCCATCTCGTTGTAACACTTAGAACCTGGATATTTTGGAGAAGTGCCGTGACTTTGTTGTGCTGTAGACTTTGAGTGAGGTTTATTGGCCTGGTGAATGTGCAACTGTATGTTTGCAACATTGTAACAACAAATGTGCAGCTCACTTTCTCCACTTAGCAGCATTGTTTTAGCTAAATTGAAGCACTAATTAGTACTGTGATTATATAGTTACTTTCTGTTGGCTCAGTGAAGGCTTTTTGCACTAGGACCAGGAGTTTCTGGTCTGATAGCTCAAAAGTGCCATTCAGGCCTTCAATATGATTTCATAGTGAAAATTCAATCCTCTTACTGTTGAGTGAATGAGTATAATAAAATAACATAATATGATCTGTGAAATAAAATTTTTCATTACATTTAAGATTTGATGATCAGTGAGACACTGTCTTTATTGTATTGATTTTTACTGGGGTTGACCATTCTTTAATTATAATAACTTAAGCCTTTAGATGTGTTAATTACCATATAACCTTTATTAAACGGCCCTTAGGGTGGGGGGGGTGTTACATTTTCCAAAATGTGTGTGTGTGTGTGTGGGGGGGGGGGGGGGGGGCAGCATTTATATAAAGGTTAAAAGAAAACAAAAAAAACTATTTACACTAATTATAAAGATTTTCTATTGAACAACTTCAGTAAAAACACTAGCATGTTTCTATAGAAAGTTGTTTTAATTTTTTTTATTAAAAAAAAAATGACAGGGTGTTAAATAAAGGATATACAAATAATAAAGGTTATAATAATAATTATATGGTAGTTAAATTATGGTCATGTTTGGTCTAGAACTTCCTTGTTTTAAAAAAAGTGATGACTTGCAAAGAAGGACAGAATGTCTGTATAGCTGACCCACACTGAATTGTTGAAGTTGATTGTAAAGTTATATTTAACAGGATAGAGGATAGAGATTTTGATCTAAATTTGTTAAGAATCAATTACACTCATTTACCAGTAAGACACATTTTCTTTTAAAAACTGAACTGGCATCATGGCAACAGCTGTTCCAAAGTGTCATAACTGTGCTTGAAATTACTACTGCAAGCTTGTACGGAATTTTGTCTATGGAAAGAATGTGACAGATGTTGTTGCAATTGGCTGATTCATTTATTTGCCATACTTGTATTAATTATAACATTTGTAACCAAACCATTTAATAGATGCTGCATCAGATGCTGCATCATGCACACATGGAGATATATTGTAGGACATAGAATATTTGTATCATGCAATAAAAACAGTTGCTTGCAAGTAAAGTAGTTTTCATACCATTTCATATATACCTTCTGTTATACCATATTATATAATCTACTTTTAACTGAGAGTTTGTTTTTATCTCGGCAATTGTTGAATTCATAAATGGCATATTTTTAATATTACAAGTCCCCATGGCAAAAAAGCTGTTAAAACAGTAACTATATAGATATTCCATCTGTTCTTTGAGAGTTTTTGGAGAGAAGTTTCTTTTATGCTTGTATGTTAGTATTGTATATATGAAAAATCGAAACAAATGAAATTTACCTAAACTAGCTAAAACAGATAGCTAGGTGAATTTTAAAAAATGCTCTATAATAAGGGAAAAAATATGATATTAAACTTTGTAAATGTTGTATATAATTTATAAATTTGCATCATTAGTTTTAAATACAGACACAGATAGACAGAGTCAGAGAGAGAGAGATAGATTTAGAGATCCAATATATTGAGAGATATAGACAGAAAAAACAACAGTGAGAGTGACAGTTTTCCATTTAGGCATAGAAAGAAATAAATTTATTGAGTTTATCATTGATGGCTGTCTTTGGCCACTGATTGATTATTGTGTTTTGTTTTAAATGAACTCTACCTTTGAGACAGACTAAGAGGCTGGCAAGATATTTCCAATATATTTCAGAAACTGCTGAGTCATCAGTTTTCTCCCTCAATGCTTTTGTGAATCCTAGCCTTTGAAATAAAGCATGACTTTTAAAATAAAGCATGACTTTTGAAATAAAAGACACTTGACTATTTTTGTAACATTGTTATTTTATTTATGTCACAACTGGGGCTGAATGTAGGTCAGGTCTTTTTTTGCATTTAAATGGTGTTTTAAATGTCATGTTACTGCCAAAATCTGATGGGGAAAAACAGTGTGCTTGGCATGTGTATAATTGTATCAGTGAAATACAAAAACTTACTGGAAATGACTCTAAAGCATTATAAACGAGTTGACTTGATTTGATTATTTAACAGTTATATATAATTCAGTGCATGTGTAAATGAAATAGATCTATAGGCTATCATTGCACAGTTAACTCACAGAAGCATACTGCCTGCAGTGCTTGACTCTGACAAATCTGATTCGTTGAATGCTACTTACATTTAGTAACAATGGAATCTACAGACAATGTAGACTTGGGGCCCAATTAAGGTTATTAAACTTTCTCAATTTTTGAGAGTTTAACAGAATTTTGTTTTTATAGTTACATACTTGGAGTAAAGGACTAAAGGATTGACTTATTGCAGAGTAGAACTCAGTTTCTTACTAAAAATGGAAATTCTTTCATTCTGTGTTACCATGGGAACAGAGAAGTTTCAGTTTGAGGTTCATGCTTAATTTGAGAAACATGCTCAAACTGGAAAGTACTTGTAACCTTGGTGATAGCTACTATTTTAAATGAAGCCTCTCATGGGTCCATGCTACAGACTTTTGTATAACCTCACCTGATTTTCTCGTTTTTAATAATATTTTATGCATATCAGTGGATTTATAGGAACTTTTGCTAAAAATTGTCAGAAGTTGAAGCATTCAATACAGATTAAGAAGTAAGTATTTAATATCTAAACATTTTTAGGAGACCTTATAATAAGTACCCAAATTAGAGGATAAAGTTTTGTTACATTCATTTAAGCCCTGATGCATATTAGGATACTTTGTCATTTTACTCACAATACCAGCATTGTTACAAACTATAATTATATGGTGTACATTTATTGATCAAACTACGGTTTATGTCTGTACATGGTATTTTAAACAGAAAAATACATATTAAACTGCCATTATAAGTTTCCGTTGCTCAGCGATTTTAAGCTGTACTATTACCAGACATTCATGAAAGAGTCTTAAAGGCTTCCAATTATCTGACATTTTAGACTATAATGAACGTTATTGATTCCTTCCCAACGTACAGGAAAAAAGACAGCATATAAAGTTGTTAAATGATGTAATTTATATGAGCCATCATGCTCAGAGCTTTTTCATGTCTGACGTGGTTACAGTGTGCAGTCGTTTTGTTGTTGATTGATTCAATTTCCTGGTGTGTTTCCTGACTTTCTCTATGGCGCACCCATTGGGACAGATCAATGGATTTCCGAGTTTCCAGTCTGGTCATAGAGTAGTGTCTTTTTAAAGTGCACAATGGGACATACATTATATCGTCATGTAGTCAAGTTTCATGGATCTGCGTGGATGAATGAGTTTTGAGTATAACTCAGTGCTGATTTTAGTGAATTGTCGTCTGCTGAAAAGGTTTTCGTCTGCCAAAATTCTAAAACTTGCCTTTTTTGGGTAATTTTTTCAAAAATTATAATCTGAGTGGCAAACAGTCTGGATGTCAGATCAGAGCGACACGACACATTGATTTGTGGCTGCTGATTTGAAAATCCCAACTATTTGCAAAAGGATATCAATAATATAATGTCACAGTTCTGGTCCCACACATGAAAGGGTTAGAACCATAATGATATTGCGATAGAATGCTGAATTAAGACATTATATATACCGTAGTACTGATTCTACAAATTTTGAGACAGACCAAATCCATTCACTCATGCAGTCTTCAAAAGCGAACATGAATTCACAAGCCTGAATTCTTATAAGACAGTGCAAAACCTTTAAAAAACAAACACTTTTTATAGCCACCAAACTATAGATTTCTGATTTCTTTTATGACCAGCGATTTTGAATTTACCAGCTTTTTTATTGCTGTCGAGCTAAAGGGCAAATTGAAAAACAAGTTACGGGTCCATACATATAAAATGAGCCATATAATATTAGGTAATTGTAAACAATTTGTAACCTTTCAAAACCCTCTAAATATTAAACTCTTCTATATTAATTGGAACCTGGGTATTTCCATTTTCTGAAGACTGGTAATTGACTAGCTTTCTGAAATCAATCCAGTATCCACTTCAGCTGTTCAAGTATGCTTTAGCAAAGACGTCCATGTGCTGGTTACACCCACTGATAGACATAAATTTCTGTCAGTCAGGAAGTGTGGTCTGAACTTTTTCTTTAATTTATCACTTTTCATGCTTGAGACAAATTTTCTCCTTTTTAGATTCCAAGAATATACCCACAGGTCATGATTTAACAGAGTTGCCAATACAACAAGTCTGATAAAAATAATTTTTGATTTATCTGCTGCCTTGATGATTAAGAACCTCATGCAAGATGGGCATTACAGAATGCTTTCACTTTATCATTAATCATTTGCACTATTGACTACTTGGGCAAAGACATAAGCAGACAGGGAAAGGCGACAATATGAAGGATTCTGTTAAAGTTTAGTGTAAACATAAATTATTGCCAAATATTTGTACGAGTACATATAATTTACAATTCATGCAGAGGTACAAAAATATATATATCTGTAGTGAAAAAAACTGATGTTGTTCAAGTGTATCAGATAAATTTCGGTTTATTCAGTCTCTGCTGAAGTATATGCAGATAATATACAGGGTGTTTTGGTGTTTACCCTGTATAAAAAATGGTTTTACTTCACCACAACAGTCCAGGTTATATTGCACCATGGCTATAACAAACAGATCTGGAACCTGCACACCTTATTTAATTCGATATAAGAAAATATGAGGGATGGATTTACTTGACTGTAACTGCTGAAAAAATCGAGTTGTAGAAACTTAGAAATTCATTATGGTAAACCCCTGTGTAACATTTAGCCTGCTAGACAATTGTTGTCTGCTTAAATTGTCGTCTGCCTGGATTTTAAAATTCATCATATTTGCCCAATATTTGGAGAAACAATTGGCCGACTGTCAAACAGCTTGGATCAGGATTTGACGCCAAGTTACTCAGCGTCTAATCTGGATCCAAACTGTTTGCATATTCTATCATGGTCGCCCTTAGCAGGCTAAAGGTTAAGTAGCCCCTAACGATCATGCCACGGTAACTTTAAAGCAATAATTATCCATACCCAGGAACGCGCTGAAGCCACACGCAGGGACTAAGAGGCCCTGTAGATCAAACCAGCATCAGCTAAAGCATTATTAATGATAATTACAGATGTTGTTATTTATCAAATGTTACATACCTGCTACACTATCACATACCATTCACCTACACACCTGTTTTCAGGTATGTAGTCACTTAATGAACTACAGTTCTGAAAGCCATCAGAAAACTACTGCACTGCTATAGATGCATTGTTTTTTGTTCTCAAGATTCCATGTTGCGAGAGTTCTTTTAAAACAAACAGTGTGCACTATAGCTGCACCAATATATTATACGAATTGTTATATTTTTCAACACTGCTGTTGACCTACTTATCTACAGATACCTGTACAGAAAGTAATGCACCTACACTACAGCATCACCTTAAGGGAGTATATCACAATAAGTTCTAACGGACAGATTTTTTTAAAATTTTGCACATATCAAAATCAATCCTTTCCAAACAAAA
>JAULCC010530145.1:0-10728 GCA_032358795.1 Nuttallia obscurata | reverse complement strand
ACATATATACATGTACTATAATAGCAGTACTTATGTCAACGTATTAATTGAATTGATACTCTAAGCAAATATTAAACTTTTAATTCTGTATCATTCCCTTACTCTTGAAAACAAATATAAGCACATACGCATTGAAAGCAATGATATAGGAAAAATCGGCGTGAACAACAACAATTACAGAATTACCAAAAAGCCTTACCTTTGTCAAGTGAGGATGCTCCATATATGTATCCTAAACTTAAGACTGCAATGCTTTCATTACACGCAGTACTAAATTGACATTAGCGTAATAGCTACAGTTAATCTTTCGACGTTGTTCCTTGAACAATATTTGCCACATGCCTAAAGTATGTTGTATTGATATGAGAGCAACTACTACCGCTACTACGAATGTGATCACAGATAGCAATTACAGTCAGCCGCCAATAAATCGTTGTCGTTATCTTTCAGCACAACCAAAAGACTGAAAAGGTTTTGCGATTGTTCTGTAATAAATGACATGCTGTGTGAATTCAGTGGATTCAGTGACCCACAGAATAACAGAACATAACAAATACTGTTTGATTTCCATATATCTAAACAAATACCTGGAACTAAAAAAAATGTTAAGAAAACAATAGACGCTTACTTCATTCAAGCGTAAAACAATGCACGTATAATCACCTTAATTTGATTAAAAAAAAGCAACGTGTGAAGAAAGAATATACACACATTTTGACACCAATTTGCCCTGTATTTTTTTCACAGCAGGTAGAATTTTTATATCTTAAACAATTGCACATTTCTTTTTCAGTTTCAGTTTACTTTGTATCTATGTTAGTCCCACACTAGCTCTTCTTGTAACTGTATATTATATACCAAAGTCGATTACTCATGCACATCTTCTCTTGATTACCAAATTCAAGGCAATAAGAGGTTTTTACGCAATGTTTTACAACATGGCTTAGCTAACCTTCAGTTTCATATGAGTTTACAAAAAGCATGCCATTTATTTACGGGAAAAGGAAACAAAGCACTGAGCACTGCCAAAATATGGCAACTTAGCTTAGATTCAATAATAATCAAATCAGATCGAAATAATTTACACTTCTCTGATTACATGCACTTGTATCTGAATCCCTACTTATGGAAGTTTTCTGCATCTTATTTAGTGAAATATTTTATTTCCCCCATCAAAATGATGACGTCACGCTAAATAATGACGTACAGCTAGACCCAAGTCAATTCTTATCATTAGCAAAAGCTCAAATGATACCTTGTGCTAAAGGATTGCCGAAATTTAGTAATTTGTTAAAGTTTTGGCATGTAGAAGGCGGGAAGGACGGATTGACGAAATATAGTCACTCGTTAAATGTTTGGCCTGTTGAGGGCGAGGAGGAAGGATTGTCGAAATTAAGTCATTCGCTAGATTTTTGGCCTGTAGAAGGCGGGAAGGAAGGATTGGCGAAATAGTTATTTGTTAAATTTTTTACCCGTAGAAGGCGGGAAGGAAGGCTTGAAGGATAGACAGCACATGATACAAAATGCTAAAGCAAATGTTCGACTAAACGTGATGTCAGCGTGTTACATCTTTAAATAAAATGCAGTTTCTTGTAAAAATCAAAAGACATTTGCAACAGATATGTAAACAGTAACTGACATCCTCAAGAGGACATTAAATTAGAATTTCAAAGAGACACCCCCTTACCTGTAACGATTTTAAATCCAAAATATGTTAAACATATTAAGTGGTAAAAAATACTATATCTAGATTGCCTCAGCTTCGAGAATTCCTATGAGGATTAGGGTAGCGGCATTCTTAATCACAGCTATTCTAAACCGTAGGCTTGTGGAACCGTATATGATACACGTTCACCGTATGAAGCATAGAACGACAATTACTGATATTATCAAAGCTGTTATCATTTGCAAATCCACGGAGATTTACACAAATGAAATAATGTAAGGGTCATTAGACATAAAGAAATCCATGTTAAAAAGTCATTTTATCGATGTACTTCTGGTCTAAACAACTTGACGTGTTCGACGTTATATGCGCGCCTGTAACATCATATAAAGCTAATTATTTCCAACAAACTGGTATCTCCAAACAATTAATAATATAGCATACCACGTAGCACATGCATGTAAGTACTAACTAAGTCTTTTGGTGAAGTTATGTAAAGCTGATGAAAACAGATACATTGTATTTGACATAATCATTTTATCATAAAATGTGGTATCACTTTTTTATATAGCCGGTATTATTGTCCGACATATTTAGGAAGCTAATGTTGTAAAGGATAGAAGGCTTGTTTTAGAAAATGCGCGATATATTATATACGTACCAGTGCTTATCCATTTAAAACCATATACTCTCGTTATGTTTTCTATATTCCTGCAAGGGTGTGCACTAACCATATTTGTGTTTGAAATATTTGCTTCAAATATTCAAATGAACCACGCAGGTTAAGTCCTTTAAAAAAGTACTAAAAACACATCTGAAATTGGGTGTCCCACGAGAAAACACAAACATTTCCCTGGATAATTGCACTCATTATTTGTACAATGCATAATGTCAGCAGACACTGTAATTGGTATCTACGGTGTTAAATTTAATTCCAAAGGTGTTCGCATTTGCATTAGCATGCAGGACGTTTATCCCCTTCAAACAGCACATTTATCTGATATATGAAAGTAAAAATGCTTAAAATTAGAACGGGGTTATGTTGCAATTATCTGTTACATTTACATGTATTACATGAGAACTGTTTGATTGAATATAAAAATGTATAATAAACACAAAACAGCAAATACATTTGGTGTAGCAAGTGTTTTGATGTATGGCGTGTTCTGTGGTTTTAGTGGTGTGTTTGCAGCTGCCTCTATTTGGGTAAATTGAGATTTCGGCATTGTAGTTTTGTTCTTTAATTGTTTTTCAAAATGTTTCCTTCTGAAACTTAAGTTATTTGTTCTTTTGTTTCAGCAACTGGTTATAAGGCTGTATTTGTATGTGTAAACAACAGAACATTATGTCGTGTATTAGGCAAGTCGCCATAAAAACATGTACTTGAAAATACATCTAATACATCGCTGTCTTGTTTAAAAGTTGAGTCTGTTTAGTTGCTTCAGAAAAATCCTGCTTTAAAACTACAGACATATTAGTTGCAATGTCAGTATTTTCCGTATTTTTCAGCAGTATAATGTTGTAGTTTTTGTAGGCTGCAGTGGTTCCTCTGTTTATAAATGTCTGTTGTAATATCTTCAGTTGTCGTTGTGTAGCTATTTCATGTTGTTGCGAGTATAAAGCTGCACTATCTGTTTTGTAGCGACACTTATCTAATGTAAAATGTGTTTTGGAATCAGTCAACAGAGGTCACACTTATTGTTGCAGTCATCTGTTTTGCAGCTGGAGCAGCCTGGTATGTAGTTAACGGTAGAAGCATTATTCATAGCATGCTTGTCAGTATGCAGTACAACGAAATTAACCTGCAGTAGTTAAATGCAAGGCGGTTGATTAAAACAGTACAGAAGATTACGGCAGGTAGCTAACCTTTTTCTAAGTATATATGTGTCTGCGATGTTAAACCTCTTTTGCTTTACGTAATAATATGTAAACAAAAGTATTTACTTTAGGCAGTATTTCAGTGTTTCATTCAGTCAGCATTGGCTGCAAGTATGCAATATGTTTTTCAAATCGCATTGTGCAATTTTAGAGATGTTTTTGTGTAACATTACACAAGAAGTTATTCTATAGTATTATCATAAACTATAAATGATATGTTTGAAGAGCCATTTTCGTCTCGAATCGAGAACGAGTAATTCCATATGTGTAATTGTGCACAGTAACAAAATAACCAGCTGTTAAAACATTTTACGGAAACATGATATTGAGCAAACGTTTTGTAGTCGATTTGTTAAATAAACAAATTATGTCCACCTATTTGACAACAATATAAACAACTGAGATCACGTGTGTCGCTCTCTTGCACTTTGTAAGAAATCATCTAAGTTATTAAGGGGGATATTTCTATAAAATATTGCCTTGACCTATTTTATTTGGTAGCATCACGACCCTTATGTCATAATATAATTCGAAGGTTTGAAAAAGAAAGGTATATAAACAGTGAAGCTCTTAATGCAAAAATGGGCATAACTCATAACATAGGCCTATAAAAATACGGGGCATTAAAGACGCTCTTTTCATAAGCAGTATATTGGAATGTTTGGAAATATAAGTTAAAATTCCCCACTAATCCGTCGAATACGTTCTTAGACCTTTGTGCCCACTCATAAATCCGTTTATTTATGGTATCCGCTTTCGTCTCGCAAAGACTGCAGTTTGTCTAATTATCTTTCAGATCAGTAAAACAGGAGGTGCTGAT
Source organism: Nuttallia obscurata (assembly GCA_032358795.1). NCBI lineage: Eukaryota > Metazoa > Mollusca > Bivalvia > Cardiida > Psammobiidae > Nuttallia > Nuttallia obscurata. The sequence continues at coordinate 6,364 of JAULCC010530145.1, read as the reverse complement.
GCAAAAACAATTATTCCCAGTAGGGCCGTTATCTAAGTAATAGAGTAATTACAATTCCAAGGAAATATAATAAGTCGTAGAGAAGTAACACTGATAATTTCAGCTCCTAAATTGCTCTCCGGCTTGTATCAATCAGCTGTGCTCTTGTACACACGGAATGTTTGCCAGTCTGTTTGATATATGGTGTCACTTTGATGGCTCAGATGACGTGCCATCACATAGTTTAACCACAGGGTCGGCATTCCCTAATACTCGTACTAATGAAAATATGTACTGATATAACCGTGATTTGTATTAACATAAAATCCAGAGATGTTCACTAAAATAGTGTTCTTTAACAATAAGTATACTCGTATATCATAAATTCAAAATTGACACGGAGGTTTATCTGGACAATATGATTTCAAACAGTTTAATAAGAATTTTAACAAAAGTAGTAAGTATTACCCTTAAACAACATATCCATTCAGGCAGCCTTCACATAAAGAGGATTGTATAGACTGTGTTTAGTCAGGATATTGGAGATACGTTCCATTTTATTCTTGCATGTAAAGGAATCAAACACTAGATGAGAAACTATGTAAAACGGTACTGGGATTAAACATAGTATTTGTTCAAATCATGCACAACATAAACATACATATACTCATATATACTCATAGGGTTATAGTGTATGAATATATTCTTATTTGCCTAAATAGCATCTATACCAAACACTGTTGGCGGTTTTTGATAACTTAAAAAATCGTTTGGAAAGAAAAGCGACTGTGGGACACCGCTGCCTTATCATTGATCCAAATTAATTGTAAACAAACTGACAACTGTGCTAGAAACGAACTGTTATCCGTCAGATGAGCACCAAAACCCAAGAATATACGAGTATCAAAGGGATTGGATACAATGCTATACGGAGAGGATATACGAAGCGTACAAAATGAACTCCGCCGAGCAACTAATATTACATCTGTTAAGAACATTTCAACTCAGACGATCATACTACCAAAACATATCAAGGTTAATCATTTTCATATGATACGCAGATAGTCTTTTAAAAGCGTCAGTCTTGATATTCTTTATTGTTTATTACCTTTCTACTTTAACCGAACAATCGTTTTTTATCAATAAGCTTTGGCTAAAGACGTCGGTAGGATTCGTGCTGCTTCTCCGTCCGTGTATGTTTATATAATGTGGAATGTTATATATTTTTAATGTTGTAACCTGTTTGTTCAAATCTTTCAAATAGAAAATCACGCATGTGCAATGATGGAAACTCCTGTCTCGTTGAGCTACATACAACATGCTTGTTAACAAAGGGGATTGCAAATAAGGGAGGAAATATTCATTAAAAAGTTTACTTCAGAACATTTCCGATAACAGACAGAAATGCAACTGACAAAGAAAGGAACGATAAAACCTAATCGAACTGGCGAAAAAAGAGTTTCAGTAAAACATACTGGATGTCAAATGTTTCAACCTGGTTCAATTTGCAAAAATAGTCATTTTAATACAAAAATAAACAAATCACAAATCAAGGAAGGTTCCAACCTTTGCCGTCACGCAATACTGAACGAGTAAAAAGGAACAGATTTCTTAATAACACGATGGGGTATTCCGGCCTTGATAAGCTCGCAAAAGTGTAACTTTTAGAATTCAACAGAGATTTTGTTTGATAGTTACATATTTATATTTAACAGACTAGACAAATGGATACTTGCAAACTAGAACTCGGTTAGTAACTTTCAAAGGACTAAAACAAAAGAAATTTCAAACTCTGTTGTTATGGCGACGGATAATTTATATTTTGAGCATACCGCTTAATTTGAGAAACCATGCTCTAGCAAAAAACTTGTCACTTAAGTCTAAAACTGCACATACATGTATGTAAGTACAAGAAAGATAGATAAATAGATATTTTAATGACTTATTCATCATCAGTACATCGTCAATCAGTAAATAACACAATGCAAAAACAATGACATGAAATAGGGACATGCAATCTTCCTCGCGCTCTCTCTCCCCTTCCTTCGTTCTCGCTCTCTTTCTGTCTCTTTTTCTGTCTCTCTTTCTCTTTCACTCCCTCTCTGTCTCTCTAACCATTTTCTCTCTCTTTATCTCTCTCTTTATTCTGTATACTCTCTCCCAGTCTAAGAAAACATGCACAAAGACACAATCATACATAAATTAATCAATGAACATATGAAACACAGTTTCAGATGAACAAATAAACAGATAAAGGAGGGTACGAATTTGAGTTCGTTAGTGAACACACAAAACATATCCACACAGTACAAGAACATGTAGAACACGTAACTTTACACTGCTTTGTATTGAGTAACTTACCTAAACCTGTATCTAAAGAATCTGACTTCAACAGCAAAACTTGTTTTAAATGCCCTGATTGGAAACAATTATAAAAAACTTTGGACCCATATTTCATTTATTAGTAGAACATGTACAGTAAATAATGTGTCACCTTTTTATTTTTCAAATGTTATACGAAAGTTGAGATTTAAATTCGAGGCTTTTGTTTTCGAAACATTTTCATATTTCGGTAGACCAATTCTTGTCTGTTTTGTAAGTAATGGATGTCTTAATACAAGTTGTTTGACGAATTCATCTCAGTGAATGAAAGAAAAATACTACATAAATCCTGTTGAATAATTCTGAGAGGCACGAATGAAGTGGCTCAATGTTACAATGTGTGTACTTGGTTGTTATTATTGTGTTGTCTGTTTATCTTTCAGTTGAATTGATAAAGAATATAAATATAGTGTTTTGTTTCGTTTATAGGAACTGTTCCCCAACAGAACACTTTAAAGGAGAAGACGCCATTCCAAGTCATTTTAAGTAGATGGACAAGACACCAAGTCCGTAGGCAATAGGATCTCCGAAAAGGACTGGATCAACATCAGGTCATCAGAAGACATTTATTCTACGACCTACAAAATATTAACCCTTATACTGATATGTATGGTAAGGATTTTAGAATTCTAAGCAACCACTATTTTCTAAAGAAAGGAAATGGAAATGATAAAGCTTATACAAACCTAATACATTATCAAACAAATGGCTATGTGCAAACATACAAAATACAAACGAACATGCAGCTTAACTATACCTATATCAACATGACAAATCTTCAATTTCTTGGTAATGTTCTAGTACTTAAGAAACTAATCAGAATTAAGGCAAAGTATGAATTGTCAAGGATGTTAAATGCGTTAGAGCCTTGTTTTGGCAATTTTCTAAGCATGGATAATGGTAATAAATCAACAGTGGTGAGAAGTTAACTTATTGCCGTCAGAAGAGTAAGCGAACTATGTTGCCGTGCTGCTTGTACGGAGATGAACAGTAATAGTGACTCTTTAATTTCCTTGTTTGACTTTCAAAATATCTGTATCCAATCAAACACTAACTTGTATGTTAAATAATAGTAAGAGCATAATTATGTTTTGTCCCAGGTGCGTATCTGTAGAGATGCTACCGGTCGATTATAAGGAAAACGAGTACTCCGTGCCTGATGTGTACCCATTCGGATAAGTGTTGAAGAATTTGATTTTGTTTAGGCGCGTATTGACAAATTTATATTTCCCTGTAAATGTAACTGTAAATATTCTTTATCGCAAAACCTACGATAAAAATAGATCAATAGATTTAATAATGTGAATAATTTTATTATTCAATGTAATGTAAAGTTGCTTACTTTGGCGCCAAATATATAAAGAACACATGCAAATATAAAAACAAAAAGTTGTATGGGTAATGTGATAAACAAAGCTGACCTTCGTGGTCATAGGATGTTCGGTGAACTAGACGTATTGTTTGACACAATACAAAAATCGGCAAACACAGTTTTGTGTGTTGTTGTTTTTAGTCACGCGGGAATATTCAACTATTGACGAACGCTTATTCCTGTTTCATTATGGAGTAGTAACTGGTGCTGTTACGTGGAAAGTATTGGTACATGTTAATTGTACACATCGATATTTACAATTGAACATATGTGAAGATATTCATTTTTTACTGTTCGTAAATGTGTATGACCGAAAAGAATGATACAGTTTACTTAAATAATGCAGCCTCTAATACAAGTTATGAGTATATACGCTTTTTCTTTGAGGGTGCTGTATCAAGTTTCACTATTATGTATGTTTCTTTTTATTGATTTTTTTGTTTTTGAAAATGTGTTTCACATAAAAATGTCAGCGTTTTCTGAACTGGAAGAACTGGAAGATTTGGACATAGTTTTCTTAGATATGACGACCTTAAAATTATATCGTTAATGTAATGTGGTTTAGTGGAAATAACCACCGTAGAGATGTTTTTAAAATATTTGGAAGGTTTGTATTATAATATTTACTGTTTGAAAGACACTCATTTTATCGTGCCGAAAAAGATATTGACGTGTAGGTATAAAACAGCAACTGTGGAGAGGACGGAAACTGTGTTGTATAAGATGTATGTATAGAAGAACTAAAATTGAATCTTGTAAGCTTATATGGACCGAATTCAGCTGATCCAAGTCACTTTTAAATGTCGCAAAATATGTAAATTGTTATTTGTTGAAATGAAATTCCTATAGATGATATATATGAAACTGTATATTTTTGTGTCGAATTTCATGAAAATATTTTATCACACTCAGTGTTAAAATCATAAAAATATGACTTGTGCGTTTTTAAAGTTGTTTAGTGGTTACTATCTTTGTGTGAGTTTTTGTAATATTTATAAAATAGTTTTTTTTATGTGTCGACATAGTATTATAACCGAGGCGCAGAGCACACTGCTGATCTGAAGTGTGAATAAAGTAATGTTTGTTTCCGATTACAATCTGGTGATGTACTGCTGTTAATGCACGTTTTATCAGTTGGCACAGAATGTTCTGTGTTAATATCTGATGACTTTGAAGATATAGATTTGAAACATAAAGGAAATAAAAATGCACGTAATATGATATGTAATCGAAAACTAAAGTATTTTCACACCTTAGCCCACTGTTGTTATTTTAATGGATAAAGAATAATAACAATTTTAACAAGTGCTTTGTCAGATGAACTAACAGGAGTTAATTTCTAGTTTAGTCTTCATGTAATATTACATGCATCTTCATGTATGCATCATTATACCATTTACATGAAGACCTTTTCTGCAACTTTTGATCTTCAATCACTGTGAAACAACATAACCTGCTTTTAATACTGCACCTTTAATTTCTGTCTAATATGTATAACTGTTGGAAATGAAATGCTCAAGTAATTCTGGTTTCAAAATATTTCTCATTAAAATCCTTTGTTAGCTATCTATGAAATAAGAGCATTTTACGTGTGAATAACCAAATCAGCAACATTGTATACAATCAAGTCACACATATTTCTTTCAAAACAAATAACAGTCTTTGAATTTGAAAATTATATAAATGTTTATCACTTAAAAATGTTCCGTTATATTTCACTAAAAAGACATTCCATGTAAAATTTACTGAATCCAATAAAATGGTCCTGTGTTTTATTTAGTAAAACTCGGTTATTTGATCGCTCATTTGCTAGGCAGCTTCCACTCTCCCTAATTGTATCATGTTGCCCAAATTCATTACGAATTAAATCAAATCGAACTGGCGCACACGTGAATCATTACCTTACAATTGAAATTACTTATATATTCGTTTTCACTAGAATTTCAAAGCAGTTGTTAAAAAAATGAGACATTTTATAACATAGGTAATGCTGGAAATACTCAAATGGAATGTAACAATTTTGATTGAGGCACGGGGCCATTAAGTAGAGTTTGCCATGTTCTTGCTGCAGGTACTGAAATGTCCGTACTAAAATTGGTTTGTTTCAAATTGCAAAAGGGCATTTTACCTCACAAATGGTGTTGCTTACAACACTGTATTGTGATAAACTATTAAAAAATGAGTTAATGATATATAAAATACTTTCTCTGTCTCGCACTCTTTCCTGGTGCTCTACCCGCCACTGTTAATTTGAAGATTATTTGAATTTTAACAATCAAATCTGAGAAATTCATTGTCACTGATCTCAATTACAATAAAAAAATTTTTTTTATCTTCTTGTTTAAGGTTTAAATAAACGTGAGCAATAGCAACAGCGTTTGCGTTTTGTGTTGGAAAACACTGATGATTTACACTGGTGAAACACCTTTGAAATTTAAACAATCATTTGTGTGTTTGTTTGTTTGTTTCATTCTGAATTTTACATCGCTTTAACAGTATTTCCATCATATCACGACGTCCAGCTCATCACAGATGGAGGAAGACCCAGGGGTACTCCTGTATGGCACGCCGTTTGCACAAGTATTCAGAGAACCATAGGTTCTCACTGAGAAACCTAGTTTCTCAGTGAGA
>JAULCC010530034.1:0-10729 GCA_032358795.1 Nuttallia obscurata | reverse complement strand
TTGATTACAAAAAGCCACTCAAAATTAGTCATTTTACCTCTGAAATTTATCCGTGAGTTATGGAGTAGATGTATTAAGAGTTGCCTTAGTGGTTTTATGTGAAAAAATCACAATAACTTAAGTAGTTTCATCCTGAAACCTCTTGCATTCAAGTGAGTTTTACATTTACACAATTTGGCAGATGTTTGGAAACGTCCAAAAGTTTCAACCAAATTTGCAGATCAGTCGCTATAAACTGTTGTCTTATTGTTTAAATGGGCATTGAGTAGAATCTAAATTTTAATTAATGCCAAGAATAGCTGTACATGTATCTATAATTTCGTCTGTTTAGAATTCTAATAGTACCGAATTTCTTCTTTCTGTTGGGATGGAGGTCTAGGAAGCAGGCCTCAGGATCGAAAGGTCATGGGTTCAAATACCTCCCAGGCCGTCGGATTTGTCTGGACATTTGCCTCATTCCTTCCAGGTATAAAAATGGGTACCTGTGAAGGTGTAAGCCTATGTGCCATGGCTCAAATCTGTGCCATCTGTTAACGGTCGACTTACAGCATGCTCATCGGAGGAAAATATGAAAACACCTTTGAGCGTACATATGTATGTGCATTATGAAAAGAGTGTTATACGTATGTGATAAAAATACACCAACAATTCCATATATTATTTGTTTATTCAGTAGAGTAGGAACACACGAACACTGAAATTATCAGCCGACCATTATTAAAGAAAGTGATGCATTCGAATGAACTAATTAAGCATTCAACAATTTGCATGAGTGTAAAGTCATGTCTAACAAACAACAAATGAATGTAATCCTTTCTACTGAAAATAAAGGGCAACTGTTGATTTACACTAATACAATGTGCTCATTCAACGTTCAGTTTTAGTTTCGTTTTTTGAGCGTAAACCATGGGTTTTATCATACATCAATAAATATCTTCAATTTAATGCCTTTACGTTTAAACAAATTGATTTCAAGAATTAAACAAAATTAGGGTTTGGCAACAAGTTCTCACAACTTTAGATTCGGCCCTTCTCCTGTATTGCATAAACAAAACTTGTCCAATAACAATGGCTTCTGAAAACAAACGTTAATTTTTTTACTTATAAATTCTTACAATTAAGCGAGTGTAAGCAAACACCTGAAAGAGAGATACAATTAGAGTAAGAGAAACAAAACTGACGAAGAGAGAGAATATTGGAAGACGGAGATTAAACAATCTTACGAGTAATTTGGTGTTGGCTACTAGGGAAGAAGGGGTCAACAGTCGTATGATGTGAATGAGGTTAAACATTTGATTTCTACTTGACACCGCTCCCGATAAAGTAGATTGGCAGCAAAATAATTGATTTCACCAATCACCATGTTACAGATTTAATGTTCCAAAGGGGACTTGAAGAGAAGATTTTGTGACAGAAATGTCAAAATGCTAATATTCGTATGAAGAATAAAATATTATTTTGTTCGTGAATGGCAATATAATTAGAATTTGGATATAAAAGTCAATTATGATTTGAAAGCAGTGTAATGTGAACGTATTCGTATTTTTGTGAAACGATCTTATGGTAGATACACTATACTGTTTTCAAATAAAAATTATTACATTATATTACAAATTACTATTTGAAACTAGAACATTTTAATAATGTTGCTTAAAGTGCTTATTTTTTAAAAGTATTTAACATAGTTCGCGACCAGTTTATAACTAAATGAAATTTAATTATACAATACCTAAATATTTAGCGATTATAAGTTTACAGCGGTTATATCTACCAAGTGAATAATGTTCGAGAATTCATTTCCCAATAAGACTTTTAACGACCGCTGCGTTAAGCTAACTTTGTTTAATATCAGGCTTCTCTTAAATCTAGTGTATGTTTCGAAACAAAATGACACTACAACTGTCCATCTACAGTTTTATATGTTCTGATATTAAGAAAAGTTCATTTGTATAGCTCGTTTTGATGCAGATTAAGGTTTTGAGCTTTCAAAGTATTAACTAACGTTTATGACTAGCTGGTCGTCAGATATGACAATGTCGTGACAACAGCTACGCCTATGCGACCCCCGTCTTGTGTAGGCAACGTATGAATATCACATGACACGTGGATAATTACATTTAAGTATACATACGACTACGTGTTCTTACATGTAATTAGTTCCTTCAGATCAGTTAATTACTTGATATTAAGATACATTCCGATTATCATTATTAAGGTTTAAGACATGAGTTATTCCAAACATTGCACATATTAAACCACGTTAATTAAAAGTGGCAAAGGGGAGTAATTAAGGATAACATTTACAATAATATGTTTTCGCAATCCTTATTTCGTCTTATTAAGTGCGGCAAAACCGGCTTTGTAAATATAAACCTAATTAATAGCTAAACTGGGTTTTACTTTATGCGCTGAACACAACATTCTGCTGACAGAGTTGCCTTGTAGTGTTCTCTCACTGAAAGCTTAGCTGTCCATTAACACGTAATGGTATGAAGAGAAATAGAAACGGATATCATTAGACTTTCAACGAGATTTGGCATTTACTTCCATACAACATCATTTCAAACTGAGCGTTATATTGCTGACTGTACTTTTGTTACACTTCCAAATGCTAACGTTTTTGCGGCAGATAACAACGTGTTGAATTGTCTTATATTTCATATCCAAAAAGTAAATATGTTTACGAGTAAGAATACATATAAACATAGAATTTCATAGTTGAAAATATACTTATTAAAGCTACCAGATTATTATTTATGAGTATACAGTGTGTAATTCTTCATCTGCCAAATATTTCGACTGAAACTAAATAAAGTACAACTATTTATAACGGCATTTGATGTTTTGCAATGATTTCATTAAATAGAATCTGATAGAACTGTCGAGTATTCCAGGAAAGTGGATATAATAATACGCAGACAATTTAGCGAATTCTGGAAATTTCAAGGCCTTATCTTGACCATTTAAGTGTAAAATTCCAAGATGTAAAAACAATATTGACCTAACATGACCGGGAAGAGGATTTCTTTGAGGAAAAGCATTATTAGAATAAATGCATTTTTCTGTTGTATTTTCATAAGATGAAGACATCGATTTTTGTATTCAACTGGGCCATGCCTTTACATTTTAGAATATTGCACGCCATTTATCCAAATTTAACGATGTGATATTATTTCTCCACTATATGCAATATGGCTTTAATCTTTTTTTATTCTGTGTTCTAAATATTACATTGTATCTAATTTACCATGATACAGTATGTTAAACTTCAAAACTGATATCCACGAAACGTGCAACAAACATTAAAAGAAATTGTCTCTACAATTAGGAGATAACCGCAGCGTCGTTGAAGATTTGCCGACGTATGTCGGTGGTTTATATGTCGCAAATTTAGTTTGACATGCGACGCTTTATCGGAGCATGTAAAACGGTTATTTGCGATATATAAACCACCGATATACGTAAGCAAATCTTTAACGACGGTGCGGTTATCCCTATTCTAATGCAATCTAACAAAAATGCAATCTAATAACGCTCTCAGTCTTGTCACGTCATCCATTCAAGCGGTTATGCGACGTCATTATGACATTCTTATTATTGATTAGGCCTTCCGACAGTATATCGTAGATTTATATGCCGCAAATTTAGACCGATTACCCAATAAAACGCTTGTTACAAAAAAGTTGCATAAGAATTTTAATCTGATGCTATGGATTATCATGCCCAATCTACTGATCTAAACAGACAGCTTTTTTTGTTTCCTGATATACACCATACATGTAGATACAATCGGTATTTCTTTTAAAAGCATTGTCACGTTCTTCAGCAACTCGTAAAAAACAGGTTGTGTAAATATCCCATTTTGATAATCGCACAATTTATTAAGGTTCATACAGTAAAAAGGTCACTGCTTGACGAGAAGGCCTTGAACAACTACACAGTACTCTTCTACGATGGGGTCCTGCGAAGGGTAAAATCAGAATTGAGAAGACGGGCACATGATACAGTAGGTATCCCCCTCCTAGTTTCAAGTTGAAATAAAAATGACTTGTACATTTAGGATAAATGCCAAAAAGGGGCATACATATCAGTAACCGTTATTAATTAATACAATCTCATATTTCTAATAATAGTTTTTGTGACTCAGTGTTGTCCACGTTGACCTCTAGATTCTCAGTTTCATCTGTGTTCCAATTCTATTTCCATATTTACATGCCATCGGCTTTGCTTAATCTCTCCCTGCCTTGGATGGAATGTTAAAGTTGAATTAAAGTTGAATTCAGTTTAAAATAAAGTTGAAATGTACTGTGTGTTCTGCTCTAAAACGTTTACATCAGTGATGTAAATTTCCATCGTCCGCCGATTGTTTAATATCATCGTAAGGTCACATGACAATTTTTTGGATTAGTTCGGAGGCATCGTAATCTCAATACGACTTCATTAAGCCACAGTTTAGCATACGCGTGGCCTGCGGGTAAGCTACTTAATAAACATTCACATCTTCGTGGTAACCTCGAGTGTGGTTCGGATGCCATTTCGTGACCTTCTGAATACATGCTACTGCGACTGTTGATTGGCTGATTTAAAAAGGCTGATATGTACGTTCTGCACCCAACTATTTTTGACAATATTCCATGTCCTCCTGCTTTGTTAAAGGTGCTCAGTTGGCCTCGCACGCATTTAACCTTTTGTTACAGAGAGGAACGCCATCAAACTGGGTCCTAATGTGGCTGTTGCGTGTCTTTTAGGGTGTTGCCAAACACTCTGTCGGATGTCTATGGCTCATTCTTATGTTTTATTTACACAAGAAAGCTTTCCATATTTTCCATATTGAAGGTAACTGTAGTTGAGTGTACATGGCAGTCGATGATCTTACTATTATGTTGAGATGTCATCCGATTGTTTAAAATCCTTAACCCGTTTTGAGAGGAAATTCTTTTCGGATATGCTGTCCAGCCACGTTATATGACAATGCTGTGCAGGCGTTTTGTGTAAATAGTAAAGCTTCAAAGCACTGAGATATCACTATCAGTAACAAAGTACACTTGTATATCATTATAATAATGTGATTGATATATATATCTTCTACTAATTGGATTGTATCTCTACTTTTCATAGTTGTCATGCCTTAAATTTGTATCTGTTTTATATTTTATAGATTATTTTAAGTTGTAAATTCTAGTATAAATAGACACTATGGCTTAATAATAGAAATCATTGCCTGTATTGCGATCGAATCTTTTCCAAAAACAAATTATATTTTAGGGTTTTGTACTACAGACCGTTTACCCTGTCAAATTTTACACATAAAATATTATGTCTACATTTAAGAGGAAGCCGTATATGATGAGTATATGCTTTCTGCTCAGAAATACTCTTTTCGGTGATGAATTTATAAACTTCAAAGAACTTATTCTGAAACTCGTACATTGTGAGGCAAATCAATTATTATAGAAGACCAAAACCAATTCGAAATTCTTTAGACTATTTGGTAGTCACCAATTTGTTTGATAATATCAATCTTTTTTAAAGTTTAGCTTAAAAATAGGAAAGTAAAAATGCAGATGTTTAACATGAAAATTACTATTTGTGTGATAATAGAATCTTGCATTGGTGATTCTTACCTATTTATTATTGTATTGATCAATACTTTCACGTAATAACATGCTCATTTTATGTTAGATTTTCTCTATATATATTGTAAAATGTATATCCTTTATCTGAAGCCAATGTCTAAAATCTAAAGCATGGTACAAGGTAATAAAACTTGCAAAACCCCAAGAAATGAGGTGGATTACGCCATGAATTGTGATTAAACATTTTTTTAGGAGACTTTATGTTGTAAAATCACGCAACCGTCGCCATATGGAGCATATGTTGTAAATGTTGACGAGTTAGTTCTTTTGAAATGAATCACTTTGTTCATATGGTGTATACTTCAAATAAAGCTTTGCGATTTCTAGTGTTGATACATGTAGATTGTGTCTTATTTCTAAAAAGGTTCGACATTTCACAAGTTACAAAACGTATATAGTAAACTTGACATGGTTGTAAGTTTTAAAAACGGGGGATTTATGAGTGATGTTTATGTAACTCAGTATCTTCAGCGCTTCAGTTTCTGAACCATAGTTCGTATTAGCCTTAAGCAATCTGAATCAAGCAAGACATTTTCGTTACAGTTCTTTATTGATACGGTTCCGTGGAGGTCTTTTATCTTTAATGTGTAATTCTGGTATTTATCAAAACATCTCCCGGGAACTCAGAATATGTCCTCTATGCAACCTAGGCATAGAAACTGAATATCAATTTTTACTGATATGTCCAAATCTTGCCATAATTAGAACACAGTTTTTTCCACGATATGTGTATGTTTATCCAACTGAGATTAAGTACAGAGCCTTTGAATCATCAAGCAGTTATGCGCTCTGTACATCATTAGCAAAGTACATCGAATGCACATTAAGATTCCGAGAAAAGTATTGCTCTTGATATGAGAATTTTTAACATATCAAAGGATTCATACTTGAAATTTCATGTTATATTCTCAAAATATAGATATTAAACCTCTGTTATCAGATATATCAATGGTTTGCAAACTGTGTAGACCCTGAACAGAACCTTCTGACCAGGGTTAAAACCGTTAAAATTAGAAAGATACTGTTTAAATACAGACTTTGATAAGTTTATTCGTCAATAATTAACAGGGGTGAAAACTCTCATAGATTTACCTAAGGCAAAATATCTTTTTAAAAACAATTTATGTAAAAACAAATGTTTTCATGTACCCATGTTTGATGTAACGTTTTCAGAAATTTTGGTGCTCCTGGAATATGTTTGTTATGGTTATAATGCATGTCATTCACAACTTTGCTATATATTTTAATGTTTTGTATGTGACTTGGGCCGGAGGCCTACATTACGTGAATAAAATTTGAAATTGAAATTGAACTGAGGCTTGAACTTTACGTTTATATCAAACCTTTCAATGTCATCCGTTGTAATAGTCGGTATTCCTCGAATGCTCTAAATGACACTTATTTAAGTTTGATGTTTAATAAAAATGACTGATGTTTTTCAGTAGATAACGGACACGAAACCTACATATATTATATACTTTTCTTTTCTTTTAATGGTAATTATATGCAGCGTTGTCTGGTACGTTTTATATTTCGGAGATAAAATCATTTCGTTACAGAAGTAAAGTGAAGACGAGCTGTTTAAAAGCAGGAAGTAATCTATGCGTTGACTGAGTTATTGTATTGTGTTATGCAATTAGAATTTTACAATATGTGCATTTCGCTGTCATGATAAATCATTACATTGTTGCAGATCTAGTTAATACCGACTGGGGAAATATTAAATTGGTTCAGTTCTGTATTGATTATTAAAGTCTGACAGTTTGTCCTGACATTTAACAAAAAGCAAAAAACCTTATTGCACAACAATGAAATAAACCGTATGTCACTGACAGTCATATTTCTGCCTCGGTATAATGACGTTAACGGCATGTCGTCACATAAAGGCTGTTTAGTGTCAACACATACATGTACAATTGTAAAGTGTAAATACAAAACAGAAATGAAAAGTTAACACTAATCAACCTACTTCAATATTTAAACGATAACTATACTAGAATAAGTTCATGGTTGTAATGACATTTCTGTTGTCTCAAACGTATATTTCAGTGAGAAATAACTTCTACTTATTATGATATATATACAGATAGATACCGTTATATATACTTCGCAACTGAACAGGTCTTACTTCTTGATCTTGTGAAACACAAAACTGTCATATAGCATGTCATGTCATAGCATATGTCATCGATGGCATTTAGGAAAAACCGTATTTTCCATTTTCATCTTTCTTAAATAGATAACGACTCAAGAAATGTATTGAAAATTTATTCCCGAGTGTAAGATCGTTGGTGAGAATGAAAACAATAAGGGTTGTATTCTAAGGAATTTAATTAGACAAGTGTGTGGATGGAATTGAAACAATACAATACAGACATAATAGATAATCGTATATTAATGAAGCTTATATCATTGTTTGTATCTTAGAGTAGGTATCAATAAATTCTATTTAGCCAGGTCAATTATAAAGGAAATGACAGTTTATAGCTTGTAACGAGGTATGTAACTTTTGACTTTTGACAAGGGAACTTTTGCATTTGAGTAGAAGTCTATTTGCTTCAGTTGCGGAAGGCTACGGTTCGTTTTCCGATCAGGTCAAACCATAGACTTAAATTAGTAATTGCTAGAAACAAATAAACAAAAACAGAAGTTTATTTTATCTAGACTAAGTACATACGCATATGTTTATTTTATAAGCACGATAGCTAGCACGCAAAAAACTGTATTCATTCTAGCGAATACAGATTTTGTTCACAAATGAAATATTATAGGAAACATATCTATAGTGGGATCAATCTTTTTTACAAAGACAGCAGGTGATATAGTGATATATGTTCACGCGGGACAAAAATGGAAGTACATCATACATGCATTTAGATATGACATATACATTAAAATAACTTCGTCAAACATGTACTCGATTATGTACTATGGATAACACTGTACATTACCTTTTCTTAAACTTACAATATAGATTATGTGATTTGCATGTTGAACATGGTTCAGAATGTGAAGAGATCAACTAATTTTAACACAGAAGGTCTCCATTGACCATTGCGGCCTCACATACTTTCCATCTGCATACATGTATATTGTCGTATGTATAACTGTTTTAAGTGTATATGTTTTGAATTTCTGTGTAAAACCAGAATCAAGATAACAAACAGTTTAGATCATGATTAGACGCCGGGTTACAAGGCGCTTCATTTGGATTCAAACTGTTTGCAAGTATATCTTCGAGTCGCCATGGCGTCGATATGGTTAAGAAAGAAGTGCGGCATACAGAAGTGCATTGCGCGTAGCTATTTAAGAGAACGACAAGTGGCACGGTAGTCGGTGATGAGACTGAATATTATGCTGAATACTAATATTCCAGCGGTTTGTAATGTTTTCTCGTTGTTACTTTTTTGTTGCGTTTTGCTATTATTTGTTCAGTGATATTCTGTGTTGTTTTGTGTGTCAATGTGTGTGACCGAATATATCGTTTAAAGATTTGTACATTACAGCTAGATTAGATTTTTATTGCAACATGTACAGGTTATTTCGTATATACATAAGACAATACATTAGGTCGTCCTGATTACGGAACGTACAATATATAAGTCAAAGCATATGTATGCCAAATCCTTTCATAAAGTTATAAAATAGTCTGACTTATTTAAGGCATTGTCACTTATGATAACATCAAGTCATAATATTAGCTATAGAGAGCACCGCCTTTGTTATCCTAAAATAAATAAAATGTATTCTAATATATCTGGCAATATAAATATGATTTAAATCCAGCATATAATAACTTTTACAAAATACATAAAACTACAAATTTAAGACAATATTCTGGTATTTCCGTGAGATATAGTATCTATCTTTATATTGGGCAATCACACGCCATTCCTTTCCCACATGTTATGGCAATGTGGTGAACAAGGCTTCATTCCCGAAAATGACGGATGACATCGAATCAAATTTGACCTTAACTGATAAACATCAAATGCTAAGATTATGAATAAAAAGTATTTTGTTATATAGTTATTCAAAGTGCCATATTTAATGTCTGAGGCTATGTTGTTTTAAAAGTACACTTTGTATGCGGATAACTGTAGGTCAAGGCACATCTGGATGAGGTTTAGTGAGATGCGTGCAAAATTCAGCAGCTCCCAGCCTGCAGTAATGATGCTAGATTTTATCAAATAAAACTTTATTTTTTAATATAATAAGCAATGTCTAGAGAATTAATTGTATTTTAAATCACCCTAGAAATATGTTTTATTTCGTGTAATTCATTTGAAATAATATTTTAAACTATTACTGCGACTTGTTAAAACCAAACCGATTAAATCATTGCATGCCAGCACGGGAAACAAACAAATGTATGCGGTCATTTGGAGAAACATAATTTTACACTTTTGTAAACTATTGTGACATTAAGACGTGGATTCAGGATATCAGCTTCGTATTTCAGCTAGTCGAGTTTAACTGTCTTAAGCAGACAATTTCAACATTCAAATATGTTATTCATACTACGCCCATATACTTTCCTTCAATTTGTTATTCCTTCTTATTATTGTCGGATTAGACAAGCTGGTCATTTTTTCATTATAATAATAAACTTATGTATCAGATATGCATTGCTTATAATCCAAGCAAAGAGTCACTGGAGCCTTTGCTGAAAACGTCGCTTATATCACCATTGTTTGTATTATTTCTGGATAGCCTTTCGGTGTCATCTAATCTGTATTAGTTTTAATTTAAAACAGATTCATTTTTTATATGATGGGTTGACATTTTTTGCTAAGAAAAACATCAAGGCAAAACGTTGGATGGGTAATAGCAAATCCACTTTTCCCATACGGTATTTCATATAAATGGCAATGAATAATGCATTAAAGGGCATTAAAGAGTCAGTGCTTTTAAAAGCAAACCTGGGTTTATTCGAAAGTATTGCACTCCGAATGAAAACACGTGGAAATTAGGAGGTTGAAAGTTTGACAAATAAAGTGATCAAACATCCAAATTTCAACAAATAAAACGGACACTTCAGTTGGTATAGATTTAGGCTGGTAAATGTCATCAGTTAGCTTTACATGTCTAGA
>JAULCC010529701.1:0-10729 GCA_032358795.1 Nuttallia obscurata | reverse complement strand
TTCTGTATATGTTGTTGGTATCACCAATTGATCAGAAAGTAATTTATTCCGTATATGTAGTTGATATCAACAATTGATCAGGCAGTATTATATTCTGTATATGTATTTGATATCAACAATTGATAAGGCAGTAATATATATCCTGTTTATGTAGTTGATATCAACAATTGATATTGCATTAATATATTCTGTATATGTAGTTGACATCATTTATAGATCAGGCAGTTATATATTCTGTATATGTATCTTACGTCAACAATTGATCAAGCAGTAATATATTCTGTATATGTAGTTGATATCATCAGATGATCATGCAGAAATATTATATTCTGTATATGAAGTTGATATCAACAATTGATCAGGCAGTATTAAATTCTGTATAATTTATGTTGTTGATATCAACAATTGATTAGGCAGATATATATATTCTGTATATGTAGTTGATATCAACAATTGATTAGGCAGTAATATATTCTGTATATGTAGTTGATATCAACAATTGGTCAGGCAGTTATATATATTCTGTATATGTAGTTGACATCGACAGTTGATCAGGCAGTAATATATTCTTTATATGTAGTTGATATCAACAATTGATCAAGCAGAAATATATATTGTGTATATTTTATTTATATCAACATTTGATCCGGCAGTAATATTTTTTCTGTATACGTAATTAATATCAACAATTGAACAGGCAGTAATATATTCTGTATATGTTGTTGATATCAACAATTGATCAGACAGTTTTACATTCTGTATATGTAGTTGATATCAATAATTGATCTGGCAGTTATATATGCTGCATATGTAGTTGATATCAACAATTTGTCAGGCAGTAATATAAATTCTGTATATGTAGTTGATATCAACACTTGATCAGGCACTAATATATATTCTGTATATGTAGTTGATATTAACAATTGATTAGGCAGTAATATATTATGTATATGTAGTTAAAATCAACAATTGATCAGGCAGTAATATATATTCTGTATATGTAGTTGATATCAACACTTGATCAGGCACTTATATATATTCTGTATATGAAGTTGATATCAACAATTGATTAGGCAGTAATATATTCTGTAAATGTAGTTGATATCAACAATTGATAAGGCAGTAATATATGTTCTGTATATGTAGTTGATATCATCAGTTGATTATTCAGATTTATTATATTCTGTATATGTAGTTGGTATCAGCAATTGATCAGGCAGTAATATATTCTGTATATGTAGTTGATAACAACAATTGATAAGGCAGTATTATCTTCTGATATGTAGTTGATATCAACAATTGATCAGGCAGTAATATATTCTGTATATGTAGTTGATATCATTTATTGATCAGGCAGTAATATATTCTGGTTATGTTGTTGATATCATCAGTTGATCATGCAGATATATTATATTCTGTATATGTAGTTGGTATCAGCAATTGAACAGGCAGTAATATATTATGTATATGTAGTTGATATCAGCAATTGATCAAGCAGTAATATATATTCTGTATATGTAGTTGATATCAACAAATGATTAGGCAGTTTTATAGTTTGTATATGTCATTGATATCAACAAATAATCAGGCAGTAATATATTCTGCATATGTAGTTGATATCATCAATTGATCAGGCAGTATTATATTATGTATATGTAGTTGATATCAACAATTGGTCAAGCGGTATTATATTCTGTATATGTAGTTTATATCAACAATTGATCAGGCAATATTATTTTGTATATGTAGCTGATACCAACAATTGATCAGGCAGTTATATATTCTGTATATGTAGTTGATATCAATAATTGATCAGGCAGTTATATATTCTGTATATGTAGTTAATATCAACAATTGATCAGGCAGATATATTATATTCTGTATATGAAGTTGATATCATCAATTGATCAGGTAGATATATAATATTTTTTATATGTAGTTGATATCATTAAGTGATCAGGCATATAAGTTAAATTCTTTATATGTAGTTGATATCATCAATTGATAGGGCAGTAATTATATTCAGTATATGAAGTTGATATCATCAATTGATCAGGAACATATGTTTTATTTTTGTTCATGTAGTTGATATCATCAATTGATCAGGAAGATATATTATATTCTGTATATGTAGTTGATATCAGCAATTGATCAGGCAGTAATATTCTGTATATTTTATTAATATCAACAATTGATCAGGCAGTAATTTATTCTGCACATGTAGTTTATATCAACAATTGTCCAGGCAGTTATAAATATTCTGTATATATGCAATTGATATAAACAATTGATCAGGTAGTAATACATTCTGCATATGTAGTTGATATCAACAATTGGTCAGGCAGTATTTTATATTCTGTATATGTAGTTGATTTCAACAATTGATCAGGCAGTTATATATTCTGTATATGTTATTTATTTCAACAATTGATCAGGCAGTAATATATATTCTGTATATGTTATTAATATCAACAATTGAAAAGGCAGCAATATATTCTGTATATGTAGTTGATATAAACAATTGATAAGGCAGTAATATATATTCTGTATATGTAGTTGATATCAACAATTGATCAGGCAGTAAAATATTCTCTATATCTAGTTTATATCAACAGTTGATCAGGCAGTAAAATATTCTGTATATCTAGTTTATATCAACAGTTGATCAGGCAGTAAAATAGTCTGTATATGTAGTTTATATCAACAATTGACCTGGCAGTAATATATTCTGCATATGTAGTTGATACCAACAATTGGTCAGGCAGTAATATATATTCTGTATATGTAGTTTATATCAACAATTGATCAGGCAGTAATATATTCTGTATATGTAGTTGATATCAACTATTAATCAGGCAGTAATATATTCTGTCTGTGTAGTTGATATCATCAATCGATCAGACAGATATATTATATTTTGTATATGTAGTTGATATCAGCAATTGATCAGGCAGCAAATATATTCTGTATATTTTATTAATATCAACAATTTATCAGACAGTAGTTTATTCTGCATAATTTTTATTATGTAGTTTATATCAACAATTGTCCAGGCAGTTATATATATTCTGTATATATGCAATTGATATCAACAATTGATCAGACATTATTATATATTCTGTATATGTAGTTGATATCAACAATTGATCAGGTAGTAATATATTCTGTTTATGTAGTTGATATCAACAATTTATCCGACAGTAATATGTTCTGTATATGTAGTTGATACCGACAATTAATCAGACTGTTATTCATTAAGAGGATAGTAAAGTATCATACATTGGAATTAACTTGTATCTATATCTCTATAAAGTGAGTGCGTTCATTGGTTTGACCAGATGCATGTCCAAAATATTATTGTGTTACTTCTTAATTGGAAGGTTTAACAATAAGACTATTGTTTAAGTGTGTATATGATTGTTGTCTTCTATATATGAAATACGAGTGTTTGAATTGCTTGAAATCTTTCGGCTGTGTTTTTTATACATGTACAGAACATTGATACTTGTATTCATAGTTTCATAGTATTATTATTTCAGAAACAGTCATTTTGACAAGAGTTGTATCTGAACACCGTATTTTAAACACTTGAAGTAAAACTCTTTAATTGATTGTTTAATTTGACTCGAGGCTGCGAAGATGTTGGAACTTTGGCATGGGCTTACGTAGAAATGTGATATCTGTTCTTTCTAAGGAAACCAACATAGTGAAATTTTCTTGAGAATGCACATATTCTCATTCTCCGAAATATAGATCTATGATTGGCTAAAATGAATCACATGATCAACATTTACCAATCAAATGCACAAACCAATGACCATGAGAAACAGTACATGCGCCGGAAAGTTGTATAACCTGAAACCCAGAAAATTTGAATGTTCAAACCTATGGTGTATCTGACGTGTTATAAATTTATTTCTATTTGTAGATAAAAATATCTTTTTTACCTGCTGGCTTTGTTTCATTTCAGATAACAAGATGGCCACTGGTGAAAACTTATCCAAAACTGTCCTTCATGGTTCAGAAGAAGTGATAGCGAACCAATGCGCATTTTGCATGTCACGTGATAGTAAATCTGTAGAGTCGATCAAGTTCTGTGTAGAGTGTAACAGTAATCTATGCAAAGCCTGTACCACGTGGCATGAGAATTTCCCTGCAATGTCCGGCCATCAGGTAGTGGACATAACCAAGGCATCGGCTGGTGGATCTCAAGATGTCACACAACTACCAACAGAGAGATGTGAAAAGCATCATGGGAAAATACTGGATAACTACTGTCAGGACCACAATGAAGTGTGCTGTGTGTCTTGTGTGGCCTTAGATCACAGGTAAATACATGTATGCACGTGCTGTGTGTCCTGCGTGACCTTAGATCATAGATAAACATTCACATGGTGTGTGTCTTGTGTGGACTTAGGTACGAGGAATAATTGATAAGTTGTGAGCCTCATAAGTACGGGTTTGACTTTTGGCTGACATACTGTATTATTTTTCAACATAACCCCCTTCAGTATTTATACACTTTTGCTAGCGATATTTAGGGGCCTCAATGCCACTTTTAGGAAGTTCTTTTCTTGACCGTTCAGAAAGTCCTCAACTGCATGTATGACGTCATCCTCCGACCGAAAGTGTGTACCGGAAATGACCTTTTTCAATTTTTGAAATAGATGAAAGTCTGATGGAGGGAGATCATGTTAATAATGCGGATGCTCAATTAATTCAAAGCCACAATCGTTAATGGCAGCCATGGCAATTACAGACTTGTGAACAGGGGGAATTGTCCTGGTAGAACAACACACCTTTACTGAGTTTTCTGCGGCGCTTGAGTTTAAAGCTTTATCTCAACTGCCTAAGAAGTGATGCGTGATATGTTTGATTGTCCCTTTTACATATAATCTACCATCAGAATACCATCTTAACTCCTGCTTAACTCCTTCAATGAAAGGCTAACAATTTATCAATCACCCTTCGTAAATATTCACTTGTGTGCCTTATGTTGCCTTAGAACATAGGTAAATATTCACATATTGTCTGTCTTGTGTGGCCTTAGATAATGGGTAAATATTCACGTGTTGCGTCTTATGTTGCCCTAGGACATAGGTAAATATTAATGCACGTATTGTCTTGTCTTCTGTGGTCTTAGATCATGGGTAATAATTCACGTGTCGTGTCTTATGTTACCTTAGGACATAGGTATATTCACGTGTTGTGTGTCTGGTGTGGCCTTAGATCATAGGTAAATATTAACGTTTTGTGTCTTATGTTGCCTGAGAACATAGGTAAATATTCACGTGTTGTGTCTTATAATGCCTTAGAACACAGGTAAATATTCACGTATTGTCTGTCTTCTGTAGCCTTAGATCATGAGTAAGCATTCACGTGTTGTGTCCTATGTTGCCCTAGGTCATAGGTAAGTATTCATGCACGTATTGTCTTCTCAGGTGTGGCCTATCATAAGTAAATATGTACGTGTTGTGTCTTATGCTGCCATTAAACAAAGGTAAATATTCACGTATTGTCTTGTCTTTTGTAGTCTAAGATCATGGGTAAATATTCACGTGTTGTGTCTAATGTTGCCCTAGGACATAGGTAAATATTCATGCACGTAATGTCTTTTCTTGTGTGGCCTTAGATCATTGGTAAATAATCGCATATTGTCTGTGTTGTGTTGCCTTAGAACATAGGTAAATATTCGCGTGTTGTGTCTTATTTTGCCTTAGAACATAGGTAAATATTCACGTGTTGTGTCTTATGTTGCCTTAGGACATAGGTAAATATTCACGTGTTGTGTCTTATATTGCCTTAGGACATAGGTATATTCACGTATTGTGTGTCTTGTGTGGCCTTATATCATGGGTAAATATTCACGTATTGTGTCTTATGTTGCCTTAGAACATAGGTAAATATTCACGTATTGACTTGTCTTTTGTAGCCTTAAATCATTGGTAAATATTCACTTGTTGTGTCTTATGTTGCCCTAATACACAGGTTAAAATTCAGGCACGTAATGTCTTCTCTTGTGTGGCCTTAGATCATTGGTAAATATTCGCGTGTTGTGTCTTATTTTGCCTTAGAACATGGGTAAATATTCACGTGTTGTGTCTTATGTTGCCTTAGGACAAAGGTAAATATTCACGTGTTGTGTCTTATATTGCCTTGGGACATAGGTATATTCACGTATTGTGTGTCTGGTGTGGCTTTAGATTATAGGTAAATATTAACGTTTTGTTTGTCTGGTGTGGCCTTAGATCATAGGATAATATGCACATGCTGTGTGTCTTGTGCGGCCTTAGATTAAAGGTAAATACTCACGTTATAAATTATTAACTATTAATAGCAACTCTTGTAATTAAAATGCTAATTCAAATATTTTGGGAGCGAAAGTACTCAGATATAAATACACAACTTCACATGAATTACAACTATATTATCTTCTCAGGTATATTAATGCATGTATTTGTCCCATTAAACAACTAAATGCACCAGAATGGCCATATTGATACAGCGTTTTTTTTTTTCAAGAAAGAACCTTAGAAGTGGAAACACGTATCTGACTGAGTTTCAAAGAAAAAACAACAACAGAACTTTTCCTTCATCTAATTAAATCGATTTTAAGCCAATATGGACAGCGTCAAAATCTAAAATGATATTCTTTGAAAGAAATTTGATCGTGCACCTACAGCACATGGTTTTTACCTTTTGACCGCTTACTATTTTACGGATGATTGATTTTCAACGCAAATGCATACAGTTCCATTTTTTTGTGTGTGTATTATACAAAGTGCTTAAAATTGATGTGTTGTTTCTTATACAAAACCATTAACAAACACAAAAAAGTGTTGCACTAATAAAGTTGTACTGTGTAACATAGAATGAATCGTTTAGTTTATATCAAACCGAATCGGCCCGAGTATGTGTGGGGCCTCCGTGGCCGAGTGGTTCAAGTCGTTGACTTGCAATCTCTCAGCCCCACACCGCTGTGGGTTCGAATCCCGGTCTGGGCACTTCGGGTTGTTAAAGTGAGGAAGCCTTCCAGCTGGATTGCGGAAGGTCGGTAGTTCTACCCGGGTGCAAGCTGTGCCTGAAATAGTGCACAGGGGTCGCCCGGGGTCTTCCTCCACCTGTAATGAGCTGGACATCGCGATTTGACTGAAATACTGTTAAAGCGATGTTAAATTCTGAATTAAACAAACAAACAACCAGGTATGCGCAAAATGTTTTATTTACTCTTGATTAAATAAGTTTTCACAAACCGTGTTTCTGGCGATGCACCTAGAAAATATGCTAGGCTAAAACTTTCGGCAAATTATCGACCTCTTCTTCTTCTTCTCGTTCGCTAAATAATTGACGACTGTATATGGCGCTTAGCAATTCTACATTGGAATTATTTTCTCATTAGAATGTAAGACCTGATGTGGCACCGGGTCGTCATAGTCATACGAAATTTATGTTTAAAAACTACAAATATTGAACTGCATAGATAGAGTGCCTCTCAAATAAACAATAACTCGGCAAAACTTTACTTTTGATAGTGTGCCTCTCAAATAAACAATAACTCAGCAAAACTTTACTTTTGATAGTGTGCCTCTCAAATAAACAATAACTCGGCAAAACTTTACTTTTGATAGTGTGCCTCTCAAATAAACAATAACTCGGCAAAACTTCAATTTTTCAAAAATCACTTACACTATACACGAAAAACAGCGTAAAAATAGTGTAAATAATTCTAATGTAGTGTATTGATGCTAAGCATCGAAGGTCGCCGCTTAGGAACTGAACCAGAGCAAAGGAAATGTAGCCTTTTTAAATCATGTGACTATGGTTTCTAGTGACCTTATAAAAGGGTAACATAATCAACTTAGGTTTAACCGGTCAGTTGAAGTGGTTCGGCTTGTAAACGAATAAATTTCTATCTATCAGAACTATTTTACTCAATAAATAATGCAAATTTGACACGACGGTATCAAACTAAAAACACTAAATTACCATTTTATCTCTCTCGGTATGTACACCATGATCTAAAAAGAAGGACTGATTAAAAAAGAAATAGGTACCGCCGAGCCTCGAACCAACGCCGAGAAATTGAAAAAGGGTAACAAGACCAACGCTATAGCCTCTACGCCATCGGCGGGGGATATGATTTTTCATTTGTTTTATATACATATATAAACTCAACGTAGCGAAGCCAAAAAAATGATCCGTAGACTGACATTGTGAAAGTAAAAATAGACCTTGACCGTTTGAAATCGTGCACCCCGTGAGGGGGAAAAATCAAACAATGAAACTTACTACGAAAACTTCTTCTGTAAAACTTTATTGTCAGTGGATAAAATTGTCTTGCATCGAATAATCTTCGAAAAAAATTAATTCATGTGCTTCTCCGCGTACAAAAAAAAACAAACATTCCATACAGAACGCCGCACATCAGTGCGGCGACATTAACAAAGGTGCATGATGTTACCGGGTGTACATTTCAGATGATTGGTAAAAGCAGCATGATGTTTGTACATATATGATGTAAGTGACCATTTTGAAAATTTATCCTGCAGTTTCAAAATTTAATAATTAACATTCAATTGGTTTCAGATCTTGTACAAAAATGATTTACGTACCGAAGTTTGCTAAAGGCATAAAGAAAAGTCAAGACTTCCAAACCATCAAGAAAACAACAGAGACGCTTCTGAAGGAGTTAAACCTAGCCAAGTCTTCCCAGCAAGCTTTACTGGATCAAGTAAAAATGGAGGAGAAGGGGAGTCTGAAATCAGTACAGGACATGAGGAAGGTACTGATAAAACAAATCGATGATCTTACGGAGGCAGATTCTGTCAAAATACGGAATAAATACCAAATCGTTAAAGATTATATCCAGAAGGGTATAACAGCTATAGAAGGACAGATAAAGGTCTCGGAAGCCAGCAGTAAAAGACTGAACGAGTTTAAAGGTGAAAATGAGTCCCAGCTATATGTCTACATCAAACAAGGAGAGAAGGTCGAAAAAGATGGCAATGCGGTCATGCAGTCATTGAGCAAACCTGATGTGAAGTATCACCTAAAGTTTAAAACAAACAATCAAATTAAAAGGTCCCTAAGGAATGTAAAATCTCTCGGAAAATTTGAGGACAGTGGTTTAATACATGTCAACAGGCAGCCGAGGCTCAAAGGAGAATATACAGTAAAGGCCAGAGGCGATTCATCAGAATGTAATATACAAGATTCCTGTCTTCTATCTGATGGGACACTGATACTAACAGACTGGAATAACAAAAATATCAAGCATTTGGACACATCATACAATGTTAAAGGTCACTTGAGTCTGTCTTCAGAGCCGTCTGGTGTTTGTTCCACTGGATTAAATGAAGTTGCTTTGACTCTGATCAATGAAAAGGAAGTTCAATTTGTTTTAGTTACGGACACTACAATGTCAAAAACACGGTCATTCAGTGTTGGAGAGATCTGCAGAGGTATCTGCTGCAGCAAGGATGAACTATACATTTGTTGTTGTAGTGCAAAAGACACTACATCTGGACATGTACGTGTTTACAATCTATCTGGTACCCTGCTACGTACCATACAGTCTGCCCCTACAGGACAACCCATGTTTTCAGTTACGCGCTACATCACAGCAAGTTCCAGTGGCAATAAATTACATGTTACAGATAAGGATAAAGGTGTTGTAACCATAGACAGGACCGGAAACATCATGTCAACATACAATGATACAGATCTGAAAGGTCCACTAGGGACATGTACCATAGATAATGATGACTTATTGGTGTGTGGAATCGAATCCAACAATATCCACCACGTCAGCAGTGATGGTAGGAAACTAGCTGTGGTGCTGAAGGAACAAGATGGAATACAACACCCTAAATCAGTGTGTTATGATGTTGTTAACTCGAGGATAATTGTCAGTTCCTTCCGTAATAATAACATCAAAGTTTACGAACTGGTTTGACACTCTGCATAACGCTTATCGTCAGTGTAAATACTGCAAACCAAATGATGAAACTGCGTTAACTATTTCTGCATTGGTCCAGTGCACCGCTGTATAAACTGTTGGTCTGATATAAGATTGGTATTTCCTTTAATTTTGTCTAATTTCACATTTGTTTATATACATATATGTAGACTTCGGCAGCTATATTCTGATTCATATCAGACTGATATATCTAAAAATTAATTTGATAAGAAATACGAGTTACAGGGCGAGCAAAGTAGATGTTAAATTAAATTAAGTTACAGTTACTAAGAAATAAAATCTCTATAAAAAAGACACAAATCTGTAAAGTTTCATCAATATCAGTTTTCATCTCACGGTCATATTTTTAATGCTTCGGTAGCAGGTGTTACCCTATTCCTTCTAAGCTTAGTACAACTAAATATGAGTAAAGTTTTATTTCTTTATTCTTTTTAAATTAGTTCATCCAATTACTTAGAAATCAGAAATGGCAAAAGTAAACACATCAGACGAAACAACTCTTATAAATAAGAGGCGAAGTTAATAACTTGCTAAATGCCATTAGACAACCCTAAAATAACTATGAAGCTAGTACCTGAATTTCGTCCAATTGTTCTATTAGAGGCAGCATGAATTATTAATGGTGTATATTAGACATAATTATATGATGTTTGAAATGCGTTTTCTTACCATGACTCATTCTAAACCCTGTTTCAACAAAACAAATGTTAAAGGGGTGAAGAGGAGACAGACGATAGCAGGTGATACAAC
>JAULCC010529256.1:0-10732 GCA_032358795.1 Nuttallia obscurata | reverse complement strand
CTTCCTTACTTGAAAAATCTGAAGTGCCCAGACCGGGATTCGAACCCACAGCGGTGAGGGGCTGAGAGATTGCAAGTTTACGACTATAACCACTCGCCAACGGAGGCCCCACATGTAGTTTGGAGTTCCTCCCCTTTCAGCAAAAGAAGGTGTGACCATGAATATAATACATATGTAGCTTGGAGTTATGTCCCCTTTCAGCAGAGGAAGCTGTGACAATGCATATACTAAATTTGTAGCTTGGAGTTATGTCCCTTTTCAGTAAAGGAAGCTGTGGCAATGCATATAATACATTTGTAGCTTGGAGATATTCCCCCTTTCAGCAAATAAAGCTGTGAACATGCATTTAATACATATGATGTTTGGAGTAATGTCCCCTTTCAGTAAAGGAAGCTGTGACAATGTATATAATACAAATGTAGTTTGGAGTTATTCCCCCTTTCAGTTAAGGAAGCTGTGACCATGCATATAATACATATGTAGCTAGGAGTTACGTCCCCTTTCAGTAAAGGAAGCTGTGACAATGCATAAAATACATATGTAGTTTGGAGTTATGCCCCCCTTTCAGCAAAGGTAGCTGTGACCATGCATATAAAACATAAGTAGTTTGGAGTTATGTCCCCTTTCAGTAAAAGAAGCTGTTACAATGCATATAAAACAAATGAAGTTTGGAGTTATGTCCCCTTTCAGTAAACCAAGCTGTGACAATGCATATAATACACATGTAGTTTGAAGTTATGTCCCCTTTCAGTAAAGGAAGCTGTGACCATGCATATAATACATATGTAGCTTGGAATTATGTCCCCTTTAAGTAAAGGAAGGTGTGACCATGCATATACTACATATGTAGCTAGGAGTTATGTCCTCTTTCAGTAAAGGAAGCTGTGACCATGCATAATACATACGTAGTTTGGAGTTATGCCCCCTTTCAGTAAAAAGAAGCTGTTACAATGCAAATAAAACAAATGAGGTTTGGAGTTATGTCCCCTTTCAGTAAACCATGCTGTGACAATGCCTATAATGCATATGTAGTTTGGAGTTATGCCCCCTTTCAGTAAAGGAAGCTGTTACCACGCACAATACATATGTAGTTTGGAGTTCCGTCCTCTTTCAGCAAAGGAAGATGCGGGCATGCATATATTACATATGTAGTTTGGAGTTCTGTCCCCTTTCAGCAAAGAATAATGTGACCATGCATATAATAATACACATGCAGTTTGGAGTTATGTCCCCTTTCAACAAAGAATAATGTGACAATGCATATAATAATACACATGTAGTTTGGAGTTCCGTCCCCTTTCAGCAAAGAATAATGTGACCATGCATATAATAATACACATGTAGTTTGGAGTTATGTCCCCTTTCAGCAAAGAATAATATGATCATGCATATAATAATACACATGTAGTTTGGAGTTGTGTCCCCATTTCCGTAAAGGAAGCTGTGACTTATGCCTATAATACACATGTTTGCTGGAGTGCTGTCCCCTTTCAGTAAAGGGAGCTATGACTATGCATATAATACACATGTTTGCTGGAGTGTTGTCCCCTTTCCGTAAAGGAAGCTGTGATCATGCATAATACATATGTAGTTCGTCCCGGCAGTTGTGGCAATGCATACAATACACAATGACATTTGGCCTTGAGTTCTGCCCCTTTTCATTTAAGGAAGCTATAGCCATGCATATAATACTGCGAGGAAAAAACAACAAACAGTTTATTGGCTTTCCGTCATTGGTTCAGATATGGGACTGCTCTCTTTTATGGTAAACAATTCTAAAAAAGCATTCATGAAAAATAACAAACAGGTTTTCGTACAATTTCATCTATTGTTCAGTAAATGTGCGCCTATTTCTTTTTTAACATTGAGCACGTTTTACGCATACTTTAAGTCATGTAGACGGGAACGTTGTAGACGTCATAATACACAGATACGTGAGTAGTGCACATTTTGGCAAAACAGCAGACGAACTGTCAGTCATAGTTAATGGTGTATTGATGAGCCTCCAGCAAAATTAGATGGATACACAACGCTGACGTTTATAGTACACCTTTACAAATAGTCGACACTTCAGGAAGTAGATCGTAAAAAGGCAGAATATAGACAATGCCCCAAGGGGAGAAAGAGAAAATATTTAGCGTGCATTCACCAAAGCAGATGCCCGCTCATCTGGAGTGTGCAGATTGTAATCCTCAAGAATGCAAATTGGAAGTTTTATGACCAGTTTGTTTATTTTATATAGTTGATAACAACTGAGAGAAAAGTTCAGCCTGCACTTATCACGCTCAACGGTGCTGATGCAGGCGTTAAAGTAGGTCTTATTGTTTGAGTTTTAACCGGAAAAACCTAACAGTGTGAGCCAGGAAAGACAAAATGAAAGTCATACGATATATCGTGCACAAGCCCCAGCATGATTCACTGCTGAAAGAGCTAACGTGGTTCTTAATGAAGGAAGTAATCGGAAGTAATCGGAGGTACTCGGAGGTAATCGGAGGTACTTTCGGAGGAACAACTTGTACACGAATCAGTACAAGCAACCACTGTTCCCTTTCGCACGATCCCCAGCTTGACTTGGTCATAAAGACGATAACGTGGTCCAATGTGAAGAAAGTAATTGGAAAGTTTGGAGG
The DNA here is from genome assembly GCA_032358795.1 of Nuttallia obscurata. Classification (NCBI taxonomy): domain Eukaryota; kingdom Metazoa; phylum Mollusca; class Bivalvia; order Cardiida; family Psammobiidae; genus Nuttallia; species Nuttallia obscurata. The sequence continues at coordinate 8,102 of JAULCC010529256.1, read as the reverse complement.
AAACTTGTGTATTGAAAGCCGACCTGCGTAACATATCAAAGACATTGACCAAGGCGTTACTGTGGATCTTTGAGGAGGAGAAATACGCATACTCTTGGGATACTTCACCTGTGCGGACAGATAACCGCCGTACCCAAACGCAACTAAGTTCCACGCGGAATCACAAAAGCAGGCGTCAAAGTGTTAGTGCGATAGGGAATCGAAAACCTACACGTATCCGAATTAGCTAAAACCCTTACTCATCCGCTTACCAGACCAATCTTGGGTTGAATCATATTTGGCCCAAGATGCAGTAAACCCGTCACTGTTCGAAATTTCCAAAATTACATGCTATCTTCGACCGTCTGTCATGAATTCAAATTAAGTCTTATATTACAAAAGGTGCATGCACATAAATTATATTAATTTGATTTTTTTGTTTGTATTGAGCTTAAGCAAATGCAGGGTTCGGTTATTTCAAGTGAGGAAGCCTTCCAGCTGGCTTGCGGTAGGTCGGTGGTTCTACCCGGGTGCACTCTATACCTGGAATAGTATACAGAGGTCCCCCGGGGTCTTCCTCCACCTGTATGAGCTGGACGTCGCGATATGACTGAAATACTTTTAACGCGACGTTAAATGCATAATAAACAAACCCATAAATAAACAAAAGCAGGGATTGGCAAGGAAGTTAAACCCTCAACAAAGGGCCCACTCCCTCAACCCACTGATATGCTGAGTCAGTTTACCAGGATAACCATGCATATACTTGTATTTGGAATCACAAATTACATACACGCAATTGTAAGGATGCATGTACCTTACACTAGGAATCTAGAACTGATCTACATCCCTGCTTGAACGTAAGTGGTAATTGGAAATCACAAACGCACTATGAACATGTGAATGACCTGTAGTCCACCGCAACGCATGCCAATAAATAAAATGAATAACAAATATTTCACCAGGCATTGTTTCTGCCTATAGACAATTAACACACTGGTTTGGCCCACGAATCCCCTTTTAAATAAAGCAAGCAGCAGCGATATAATTTTTACAAGATGTTTGAAACGTAAAAAGTAATCGCATCCACATAGCTATCTATAGCTGTCTATTTCCCTGAACACCAGCCAAATGTTTTTCTCTCAACTCCTACAAACAATTTGTATGTGGCACGATGCACGGTATGTTACTTGGTATGCTAATCACGAGCAGCACTGAACTGCGCTGTCAATATTAAGCAACGTCTATAATCTCTAAAAAGAGATCAGAAAAGCCCGGGATAATGACTGTTGTTTCCGCAGTGCATAAAGTCTACGCTACGAAACGTATAATACCAACTTGGAATATCTAACTAGTTCTTAGCAAAGTTTTAGACTTAATGACTTTTATGCCAAATAAAATATGACACATTGTAAGTGATTGTAACGTCTTGCTGTCTTATGTTATCTCCCTACCACTACCAATTAAGTAGTCTTTGGTTTGACCCAGCCGGGGATCGGACACACGACCTTCCGCGCCGGAAGCGGTCGCGCTACCACTAAGCTAATCGTGTAGTCTACGAATATTGAAAGATTAAAGTTTTATTTGCACAGAAAGTTACAAAGTCAAATTAAAAGCTACCCTAACTCAAAAGATTTCGGAAAGACATCTTTAGTGGAAAACCTCTAAAGCAAAGGAATAAAGAAAAAACCCTTCAGTAAGCTTACACTTTATAGCAGAATACTAAGAGAAACCCCCTCTAAAGCGACTGCACTCCAAATTTGGTTGAAATTTTAAGAAGCGTCAAAGCATCTGCCAAAGTTTGTAAATATGAAAATAGCATGAATGCAAGAGGTTTTAGGATAAAACTTTTTTACACTTACTGTGATTTTTTCTCATAAAGTCACCGAAACAACGCATAAAACGTCCACACTGTGACTAACGAGATACTTTTTAGAGGTAAAATTAATAATTTTGAATGGCATTTTGTAAAAGTTACCACAAGTATCACTGCTAATCATAGTGCCATGAATATATCTCAACATATGCAACAGTTTTTCAGATATTCAATACCCTAGACCATATCTGGACTGCAGTAGCTTTACAAACCACATCTATAGCTACAGACCTAGGAACCAGCTGATCTTTAATAGACCGCGTGGCACGTAAAGGCATACACCCATGAGAACCTATGTTAAACTCAGTGTCTACGGGTGATTTTCAAACGATAATCCCGTCATTCGTACCTATGATTCTAAATCTTTTATAGAGCAGCTGATCGCCTGCACGTTTCTCTAGGCGTGTCTCGTCTAAGATTTTTTTATTGTTTTATTATCGACAAGTACGTGCACTTATTTAGACTGACTGATACTAGCATTCTGTGTAATGTTCCAAATTGTTGTTGGTGTTATACATCTATTATGAGAACTATTCACTTATAAAATACGTCCTTACTGGGCTCAAGTAGTGTGCGTGTGTGTGCGTATTAATGTGTGCGTGTGTATGCGTGTGTTTTACCAAGGCTATCCAGGATTTTCAAAGATTTCTGACAACTTTCCAACTTAAAACAGCCAATTGGTTAGAGAAAGTGATTGTATCTTCGCGATAACACAACTAGCTCACCACAGAGGCTGTTTCCGGGCCGGCGTTCGGACCTTTGACCTCTGGGGTGGCAGGCAGAGGCTTGCTCTTCTATTCCATCTTCAAAAAAGCTAGTGTAGATATATACGTATATATGGGTCACAATCCTGATTAAGACAAACCGGGAAAAAAGCAAGTTGTGTCGGAGAATAAATTAGTATGCAAAGAACGAAATTGAGGTTTTATACCACAAAGACATACCGTAACACAGGTTTCCTGTTTAACATAAAGGGAAGAAATTAAGAAAAATAACCAAACAAAAGCAATTAATTATCTGCTTGATTACAATAAATTCGACATCAAACTGGTGACATATGGAACATCAAAAGGACAGAATTATAAATTCAGTCGCAAATTTCTTTAAATGATTTGTTTGATTACTTTGCATAATATTTCAAAGCTCTGAGGATCGTTATTTGTAATTAAGCAAGAGTAACATGCGAACTTGTGCTCTACTGGTCTGACAGTTCATGTAATATTTTTTTGGAAATGGTCACTAACCGCCAATACCATAGACTGAATTTAAACTAGAGACCCATGAGGGCCTATGCTTTACTGACTTGCCTGGTTTTATCACTCTCGTAGATATCTAAGTACAAAAAAGTAAGAAATTAAAACAACGCGCTGTTGTGATTAAAAATTTAAGGAGACGTTTCCTATTTCAAAGTGTCAAAGAGACATAATCTAGTCATTACTCAGTTTGGCTGGTTATAGAAAGAATACTTAGCTATTATGGATACCGGTATCTTATTACTGAATGAGTTTGGTTAACATCGGTTAATAAACGAAAGCACTATTGTGTTCAATAACTAAATTGTAGCATTTGTTTTATTTCAAAGGTATATAACCCAGTCCTTCATGGGCCATTATGGCTGGATTTCGAAAGGAATAGAGCATTTACTATTTAACTACTTCTAAGATTTGTAAAGAACTAAAGATTGGACAAAAAATGACGATTCTGACGATTTCGAGGGCCACAATCCGTTCCCGCATGTGTGAAACTGACTGGTTTACCAAATTAACTGAGCTGTTATTTGATATCCAACTTACTACTATTATTATTACTACTACTTGGATTGAGGTATAATGATATCAAAACATAAGACATAACCGTGTCCATACGCTTGTTAACAGACGCATGCACAAACGGACGACGCGTCATCGCAAACGCCTCTAGCCTTTGACATATGAAGGGGCACCCTACAATACAAAAAGAGATGACGTGTTGGGTTTTTCAGCAGCCATGAAAATAAAGCTTTAAATGTTGTTATTTTTTTCATTTTTAGCCATTTAAATAACTATACACGAGATACCTTTAGTTTTAAATTTGAAGAGCGGTTCTGCAAAAAATACAGGTGGAGGTATGCTTTAAAATTAAATTAAATCATTTATATACACGATACATGTGTTCATTAATACACACGCTATATACAATATAAACATCACTGACGAAAATAAATCTTTCGCCATTTTGTATTTCATTCTGAAGAGATGTCATAAGCCACAATTTAGACTATCACCGGAAAAAAAACCTCTACCGCTTTCTCGGAGTCAGATTTTCAGTGAACAATATTAACTAGTTGTCTGAAACAATTTTGTTATTTTAATGAATTCACCTTTCAAACCGGTCGCATTTCTTTTCCGCGATCACAAATGTACTTGGCGACTGGAATGCGTGCTTGGTTTTATCATGGATGGCATTTGTGCGTGCATGTCATTCTAGCATTATTCCTGTGCTTTCGGTAAAACCATTGCTGGTTCTGAGCGGCAAAATTTACGCAGAATCGGATGTGGCGGCTTCCAGCATCTCGGCTACACGAGGAGACAGCAGGAAAATGAATCATTTGTTTCATACAGATGAGCTCCGTCTTGGCACAAAGGCAACCAACTTTTTTTCTTTAAAGGTTACGTTTTAATAACAAATGTTTTAAGATTGTATCACACCGACGTTTAATTTTAACTAATCTATCAAATTAGAATCGATTGTATTAAACTGATTAATTTCAGCTCGATGCATTAAAAATCAATGACTTTTAAACACTTTCGAGTTCCCTTGGTATAACTAGTACAAAATGTCTAATGAAGGTCAAGAGAAAGGCCCCCTTTGTGGCACGAACACAAGAATTCAAGGAGGGCATCATATCCGTCCAAGTTATTTTTCATTCATACAAAGTTTATCTTTTAACTATTATTGATTATTTTATTGTTATGTTTTTGCTTGTGATATCCAATCCTCATGAACTAAGAAAAAATAAGTACTATTTCATGCATACAGTGAGATACTATTTATACAAATTACAATTAAAAATAATTTCTTTCACGTTATCCCCGAAGAGGTTAACCGTTCCAGGCGTGGAGCCGTTTAAATAACTTTAATTGTCTTTATTTTGTCAAATTGTTTTATACCCATTAACATTAACAGAATATTATATACAAAAAACCCTCATCCCCAAATGGAAGTTGGGACACAACAGACTGAAACGGTACATGATAATTTTACATAGTTTTGCTTCCTATAACAATAAGTGTTTTTATTTTGATACATCCAAATCGGTATATTGTGACAACATTTTACTGTTACCATGGCAACATCATATGAGTTTAAAGATGCAAAAGAGAGAGAAAATACCATTGTTGGATTTACCATTACGAGTGTTTATATACAAAGCTATACGCATCAAATGTGTATGTCAATTGTTGATTAACACCTATCTTATATATAAAAACACAAATAAAAACCATTTTGTTTACATCAATTAAAAGAGGCGTGAAAAGAATTAGTATTCAAATATTGTATTTCACTTAAAATGTAGTGGTGGAACAAAAATAATTTATCTTAATGAATTGTTGTATTGCACATTGATTATCCCTCTGCTTTTTGCCGAAACATATAAAGTCGTTATGTTGTTTACTTCATTCTCTTTCATTATGACAAAACAACAACAAGAGGGCGATGGTGGTCATGAAACGCTCACCTGAAAAAGGCGGCTATATGTTCTAAATAAATAACACGGCTTCAACAACTTTGATAGTGGGTCATCAAATAAAGTGTCCGCTGAAACACTTGACAAGGAAATTCACAGAACATGATTTTCAAAGTTTTCCATATATAAGATATGTGATATTATTTATACCCTTCATCACGCATGTATCATTTTAAAGAAGAATATTTTTTACCATAAATGTCTATTTTAAAATAAGACGCCCCTGTGGCAGAGCAAAAACTGACCCCTGGGTCACAATTTCAACAAAATTGTTAGAGGAACTGTATATGATACACCAAAATCAATTTCTAGGCTCTAGCGTGTATGGTTCTAGAGAATGAGAATTTTTAGTTTTCATTAAATAAATTTATGTAAAGTTTTGAAAAAGGGACATACTGGAGTTACGCCTATCAACATTTGAGAATGTTTCCTAAATAAAACGCGAAATTTTCGACTAAATCTTCTTATGGCGTGTACCGCCAATTTGTTTTTATGACTACATCTTGTCTTAACCCCAAAAGACTATTTTCAAACAAATTGTCATAGGTCGTCACTAAATAATGGGTTCGGTCTGAAAAATGAGATTGGTATATTTATTGTAAAAAAATTGCAGAAGCGTTCAGTTTTGACGTGTACCAGATAGCAAACGTATTCCGCGGCACGCTCCAAAGCTTTTGATAAATATTGAATTTCAATTGGACATGCAATCCCCACCGAAATCCATTATGTTTCGTTCTGTTTATTGCGAATACTGATGTTCTCCAATCGGAATGATTGGTCAATAACGGCCCTGCTCACGCAACGGGGATCCGGAGAGGTATCGGAATATGGCGCGTCACGAAATCTCCCAATTCAATGTTTTAATAAAGCAGGAGTAGCACGTGACGTTACATTATCGGGGAAGGATTTATGTTAGCCAAATTATGCAAATCAGGCAAAAGCGCAGAGTATTTGTGTACACAATCATTATTGAGTTGATAGGTCGGATTATTTGAATAAACGGTTTTGCTTTCATTACGCCGACTTATTCTAGTAATTTAGCGATCTCTCGATCAACAAAATCCGCTATTGCGATTCCAGGGCCGTTCCGCCTCTAATTATCACAGGCGACTGTATTTACTTAAAACTTGACGGCAAAATGCAAGTTAACCGTATGAATAATAATTCAAACAACTAACACAAGACGCCCATTATTTGTACATCTCTAACTTAAGAGAGGCACATAGACGTTTTTTAAATGTCTCTTTTAAGGAAAATTGGCAGATGTTCAATACTTAAAGCTTCAATTTAATAAAACTGCTATATGTATCGTAATATATTTTTTATTTAAATGATTATAATTATGTAAGGAACTTATCAAAAGATTAATTACACATTAAACGAATTAATACATATCTACATAGAACAGTCGCTTAGAATTTTAGTGCAAACGACAAAGAAGACATTGATTTATGATTTAGTTTTGTTTTGTTTTGTTTGTTTTGGAATTTAACGTCGCTTTAACAGTATTTCAGTCATATCGCGACGTCCACCCCATTACAGGTGGAGGAAGACCCCGGTAGATCTCTGTACACTATTTCAGGCACAGCGTGCACTCGGGTAGACCCAACGACCTACCGCAAGTCAGCTGGAAGGCTTTCTCACTTGAAAAATCCGAAGTACCAAGACCGGGATTCGAACCCACAGCGGTGAGGGGCTTATGATTTATTAATAATTTGATTTCTTTCAAATCCTTTTGATATATTAAAACAAATGATCTGGTGTGCATGATTATGCATACAGTATTTTGAAAATTGCTGTGTTGAATGCGGAGACCCTTGTACTTTTTCCCAGCCCATAGCATATACTGTCCAAGTTGACCCACGATCCAATCTCGCGTTTTCTGACGTTTGACCTGGGTGCATATTTTGTTTACTAATTACTATCCGGACGAGTTTGGGAGGACAACTGTTTTGTTTGTTTATTTGGAATTTAACGTCGCTGTAACAGTATTTCAGTCGCATCGCGACGTCCAGCTCATTACAGGTGGAGGAAAACCCCGGGGGACCTCTGTACACTATTTCAGACACAGAGTGCACCCGGGTAGATCCACCGACCTACCGCAAGCCAGTTGGAAATCTTCCTCAATTGAAAAATCCAAAGTGCCCAGACCTGTTTAACTTTTTGTTTTCATCTGTACCCAATGTGTATTTGCTCTTACAACCAAATACGATGTTTCTCGCAATGATATTTACCACTGTATTATAGATCTAGGCTAAATCTTCCCCTATGACATTCTTTCTTTGCTTCTTTTAAAACTATTTGCAATTTCCTATAATAACGTTTCAACATAATAACAAAGCAAACATATTTTTTACAAGAATGTGTTACAACAAAGTAGATCTATGTGTACTGAATAGTGTGCAGCATTTAAGTACATGTACTTATGTAACATTGTTATACAAAACCAACTTTGTTTTGGGGGCTGCAGATGCATAACCTGTTGCATAACATGTTGTTCTTCTCAGTACTTATACTAAA
>JAULCC010529145.1:0-10732 GCA_032358795.1 Nuttallia obscurata | reverse complement strand
ATGATCTTACACAAGCCGTAATCCAGGAGTGGAACAACATCCCAAAGGCAGAAATCAACACACTTGTTCGGTTCTATGCGCCAACGATGTCAGGCAATTCTCGATGCTGAAGGTCTGAAAGGAAATTTACGTACATCTGCACTTAAACACAGCGGAAATTACTTGTATAGTTCAGTATACATCGTGTGCAAACGGAATTACCCGATAACTGTTTACCGTCCATAATCGATGAAAGACACCTACTTTCATGTATATATCTATGTAATCATTGGTTGTATTTCGTATTTTCATTGCTCTTTCTGATAACAAAAAAAATGTGGACAGTTCAATTAAAAAATATCTCTAATCATGAACGACCATTTTTTTCGGAAAGAACCGGTTGAAAGAAACCACCAATTCACGAACTACTTTTCATTATTTCTGCGCCGCTTTCACAAATACTCGTAGTGATATCCTCCTTAGTATCAATTCGTCAACAATAAACACATTTTTATACATAGTATACTTCAAATGTCTTCCCTCCTTAGTTGAATCGCATTGAAACAATGCACTCTTTCTCACCAGCGTATTCATTATTGTGTTCTCAAAAAAGGGCGACGGGTTTTCAAGGTATCGTTCGTAAACGGTTTTGGTTATTTTTGTTTTGTATGAAACTTTCGTTGTTGCGTGCATGTGTTGCAAATATATTTATTTTATGTATACTGAGATTCAGTGGATTGAAACTATCATATAGTGTAATAGAAATTAACACTTATAGTTTTTCTTTGAACTCGTTGTTGAGTACAAAAGTAGCGGACATCAGTATATCGTCTAAGGTGACAAATAATATCGTGGACTAAAAAGGCGGTGCTGAACATAGATGGCGGTATCGTTGTTTGTCCCCAACCCCTAACTCTCTCCCAAAGAAAAATATAACTTTATGTATTAAAAATATAATACAAAATATCTTTAAAATAAATTTTATAAAATTGGAAATAACTTCTATTGTCTATAACAATATAAAACATTTTCCCCCAACATGGAGCTTTAATGTATGAGTCTAGGTCATTGCTTTGTGTTATATTTCATAACGCTTCCATTTCCATATGCCTTGCTTGTCAAAATAAATATCTCATTACGCAACTGTCGTGATGACGTCAGAGATGACCTCCTCGATGAACTGGGATGAGCATTAAATAGTTTGTGTAAATTCGGCACATTAGACAATGAATCATTTCTTTTATTTAGACTTAGAAGGCGTAAAATCAGGCTTGCAAAAAATCGTGTTATTTTCCCATCGTTTTTCCCTTTGAATGCATTGTGCAGTGCTTTGCACTAAATGTGTTCAAAAGTTCATATCATGCTGAAAGCCATATTTGATGTCGCGCTGAAAGATACGTTGTAATTTAGACAGAAGTTTCACTCGATTCTCTTTCAATTAAGTCATTCAAGGGCACACATTTCCTTTTTCCGATGACCCAGATTATTTATGTAAAACCAGACGTCAGTTGTCGTCAAAACCATGTACCGTATGAATGATTACAGATACTAGCTCAGCACCACATTAGTCAACTTAAGTAGAAGAAAAAGATTTAAAGAAAAGACAGAAAATAAAACATACCAGCAAACAAAAGCCTTAACGTACAAAAAGAGATGAAAACTGCATGCCAGTTACATATATGGTTACAAATAAATTACGATATTCGTGACGGAAAGTCGATTCTATTTCTCAATTTCAATTGACGCTATCATTGACTTTTAATTGAAACTGTCCTTGACTGTCAAATGACACAATTATTGACTGTCAATTGACGCTATTTTTGATTGTCAGTTGACATAATCCTCGCCTTTCAATAGACGCAATAACTGACTGTCAGTTGACGTTATCCTTAACTGTTTGTTGACGCTATTCATGACTGTCAGTTGCCGCTGTCCGTGCCTTCAGCTGACACTATTATTGAATGTCGGTTGACAAAATCCTTGACTGTCAAATGACACAATTATTGACTGTCAATTGACGCTATTTTGGATTGTCAGTTGACACAATCCTCGCCTTTCAATAGACGCAATAACTGACTGTCAGTTGACGTTATCTTTAACTGTTTGTTGACGCTATTCATGACTGTCAGCTGCCGCTGTCCGTACCTTCAGCTGACACTATCATTGATTGTTAGTTGACGATTTCATTGACTGTAAGTTGACATAATCCTTGACTGTCAGTTGTCTCTACCCTTGACTGTCAGATGAAGTAAACCATGACTGTCAGTTGACGCTACCACTGGGTGTCAATGGACGCTATCATTGACTGTCAGTTGATGTTATCATTGACTGTCAGTTGACGCTATCATTGACTGTCAGTTGACGCTATCATCGCCGGAGAGTTGTTGCCAACATTGACTGAACGTTGATTCAAGAGAAATAATAACCACATTGGACGTTGTAATTAGAGTATCATTTGTAGCACTGACTGATTTATGAAGGTGTAGCACCCTGATATTCATAAGCGTGTCCTATTAGCGAACCTTACCTGAGTGTATCAGCAACTCATAAGAGTATTATACGCGGACCCTATCAGCTAAACCACGTGAGGGCACTTTCAGAATATCATACGCGGATATTATCAAAGCACTTTATTCGGACACAGTAAGAGCACTATATATGAGCATTATATGTGGACACTCTAAGAGCACTTTATTTCACCTCCCACTAGAAACTAGTGATAAATTAAACAAGGGCAGTCACGTGGTGACCCCCTAAATTTCTATAGTCGGTCAGTTTGATGTCAATAGTCGACAAGATGGCCGACATTTTATATTTTCCTGCTGTTTTTACTTTTATTTGCTCATATAAGGTGGTCTGCGAAATAATTAGTTATTTGGTCTTTTACTGACCTATTACGGAAAATAAAGGGGCTGTGATATTAGTTGTGGGACTCGGCTAACGCCTTGCATAAATTTCACAGACCCCCGAATTTTCCGCAGTCGGTAAGTAACAAACCAAATAAATAATAATATACGGACACCACCAAATCACTATATAAGGGCACAATAAAAACTATATTGGCGGACACTATCAGAGCACTTAATGTGATCATTTTCAGGGAATTGTATACAGACACTTTCAAAGCACTACATACGGACATTATCAGAGCACTATAAACGGACAATATTAGAGCTCTATTTACGGACATTATCAGAGCACTATATACGGACATTATCAGAGCACTATATACGGACACTATCAGAGCACTATATACGGACAATATCAGAGCACTATTTACGGACACTATCAGAGAACAATATACGGACACTTTCAGAGCACTATTTACAGACACCATCAGTGAACTATATACGGACACTATCAGAGCACTCAGTATATACACTATCAGAGCCCTATATACGGACACTATCAGAGCAATATGTACAGACACTACATCTACATGTATCAGAGCACACTATACGGACACTATCAGAGCACTATTTACAAACACTATCAGATCCCTATATACGGACACTATCAAAGCACGTTTTACAGACACTATCAGAGTCCTATATACGGATACCATCAGAGCACTCTATACGGAGGCTTTAAGAACACTTAATGCGGACACTTTTAGAGAAGTATGTACACACACTATCAGAGCACTTTAAACGGACAATTGTAAATCACTATAATTGGACTCTAAAAGATTACTATATGCGGACACTATCAGCACGGACATTTACAGACCAATATATCAAATCACGTTATATGGACCCTATGGGAGCCCTTTAAGCGGATATTATCAGATCACTATCTGTGGACACTATCAGAGAACTATATGTGGACACTATCAGAATACTATAAGTGAACTAGACTAGAACACTATCAGCGGACCATATCAGAACTTTATTATGCAGACACTATCAGATCACTGTACGCGGACACTTTCAGAACACTGTAAACAGACAATATCAAGGTATAATATACGGACACTAACCGAGCACTATATATGCCGACACGTTGAGAACACTATAAGTGGACACGATCAGAACATTATATGCGGATACTAACAGAGCACTTTGCATGGACACTTTCAAAACATTATGTGCGGACAATATCAGAATACTATATGCGGACACTGACAGAACACTATCAGCGGTCACTATCAGAACATTATATGCGGACACTGACAGAGCACTTTGCAAGGGCACTTTCAAAACATTATGTGCGGACAAAATCAGAATACTATATGCGGACTGTTACACAACACTATCATCGGACACTATCAGAATTTTATATGCGGACACTGACAGAGCACTTTGCATGGACACTTTCAAAACAATATGTGCGGACAATATCAGAGTACTATATGCGGACTTTGAATGAACACTATCAGCGGTCACGATCAGAACATTATATGCGGATACTAACAGAGCACTTTGCATGGACACTTTCAAAACATTATGTGCGGACAATATCAGAATACTATATGCGGACACTGACAGAACACTATCAGCGGTCACTATCAGAACATTATATGCGGACACTGACAGAGCACTTTGCAAGGGCACTTTCAAAACATTATGTGCGGACAATATCAGAGTACTATATGCGGACTGTTACACAACACTATTAGCGGACACTATCAGAACATTATTTGCGGACACTGACAGAGCACTTTGCATGAACACTTTCAAAACATTATGTGCGGACAATATCAGAATACTATATGCGGACACTGACAGAACACTATCAGCGGTCACTATCAGAACATTATATGCGGACACTGACAGAGCACTTTGCAAGGGCACTTTCAAAACATTATGTGCGGACAATATCAGAGTACTATATGCGGACTGTTACACAACACTATTAGCGGACACTATCAGAACATTATATGCGGACACTTTCAGACTATCATACACATATCCTTTCTGAGCAATACTCACGGTCCTATCAAGAATACAATTAGTTGGCACTATCATATTATTATACACTGATCTTATTAGTGCATTAATTTTAGATTGTTTCATAGTATCTTACGATATTTGATTTATAGAATGTTGGTACTATCAGACTACCATACGCCGTCTCTGTCTGAGTAATATTTACGGGTGCTATTAGAGGAACAAACGCGGACTATGTGTTCAAATAACTGGAAAAAGTTGCCTTAGATCAAAATATAAAATCTCTTCGAATTAACATAATTTCCCTGATTTAATAAGGCTAATACCGAATTAGGGTTGTCTGTCAAGCATAGTCGGTCGGCTATTTTGTTGAACGGTAACGTACCAAAAGAGCTGGAGTTTCAAGGCGCGAGCCAGCCTCGTTTTGATCACACTCGCATACTACTGTCTACCCAGGGGGTGACGTTTTTATAGTGTCTTGACAGTTGCTTTTTATATGGATGGATGTTTGCTAATCAAATCACTGGTTACGGTGATAACGTTTGAAGATAACAGTTTGTGGGAAGACCCATTTTCGCAATTACCATCGCACAGTTACGGGGGTTGTCAAGTGAGATGTGCACGGCTGATTACCTCCGAACCATGACACCAAACCCCTTGACATCGAGAAAATTAAATTAAATAAAGTAACAAAAAAATCTGATGTTTAGTGTTGATAGAACCAATACAAGTCGGGTACAAAGGGTTACAGTCGCCATTATGACAAAATGCCAGCGGTAGACTCCTGTAAACTCTGCATGTAATATTTTCTGTTATCGAATAAAACCATTATGGCTATTGTCAGTTTTACGACTTTCAGTCAAACGTGCAAATAAAGAAATGCTTTCCAAACACCTGAGAAGCAAAAAAGTATTTGGGAGATTTTAATTTCTTGCACGTTAAATATCTTTTTAATATTTGGATCACATACGGAGTTAATAATTGTGTAATCTAACCGCTGAAGTACATCGGGATGACACTATATGCTGTCACCTCTTTATGTAACTTGAATCCCAATTAAAAAAATAAAGAAAACACATCAACTCGGCATTGTATAGGTAGCTTTGATTTTTTGTTTGAGGTCAGAGACTTTCGGAAATATTGAGGGATAAAACTAAAACTACTCGCTCAATGACAGATCTTGCAGGAAGAACGCGCCAGTTGGGATATGCACGATGCATGAACACAGCAACAGGTGCAGAGTGGAAAAAGGTTGTTCAATGGCCCATTCGGATGCCCTCATGCACGACGGACCAAACATTGCACTGTTGAATTTGTATAGTTGACTCATTCATCTTTCACTGTAGACTATTCCATTTATTTTATTTCGAAAGGGGTTACGTTGATTAAACTATCCGATGACAAACCGTGTAGAGCCGGCCGGTTATTACAGTTATTGTTTCATCCCATCTGAGCTGGATTGTTATTGCATTCGGCAGGGTAATATTATAGTTACACTGGACTATGATTATGTGGATGACTAATAGACAGTCGCGAACAGATAAACCATGGTCTACACAGCTCGTGAAGACGCGATATGCTAACAAAAACTTCCCATAAATGCAATCGTCCAGATGAAACTTTATTAAGTTCCATACACTTGATCTCATATAATGTAAAACATAATTCAATCATGTTTCTAATTTGACTGAGTTAATAGCGAAATATATACACCTAGCACATTTGAAAACGCAATGTCTTTTTAATGCAATAAAATTAAAACCCCACGTCAAAAGTAAGAAATATTATCTCCAGGAAGTTGACCCTGACTCGTAGAATCATTTTACAGCAAATTTTCGAAATTGATTGATTTGAAACATCATTCGGTTTTTTATATTCCCTACCTATTATATTCCACAGTTAAAGACAACTGATTATGATGATTGTTCGAAGGCTTATCAGAGACCCTCGTGAGGTACTTCGGGGTGTCATGCTCATTTATTAAGATGCGCTTACGAAGACCCACTAATGTTCGGTCTGTAAAGACAACTGAATTGAAAATACATTATTAAATGTACTTGGTATATTTTGCATTTTACTTGATTTAAAGTCATATTGAATCAAATTCCTTCCAGGGCTAATCTCTAAGTCCCTTACCGCTGTGGGTTCGAATCCCGGTCGTGGCACTTCGGATTTTGCAAGTGAGGAAGCATTCGAGCTGACTTCTAGTAGGTCACTTGTTATATCCGGGAGCGCTATGTGCTTCAAATTATGTAAAGAAGTCCCTCGGGGTCTTCCTTCATCTATAATGAGCTGGACTGAAATAATGTTGTGGCGAAATGAACTCGAAAAAATAAACAAACAAATCCTTCCAGGGCGCAGCTATATATACGAGTAGTGAATATGTTTTCCACCTTCATCTTAGAATCTGTCGGTCTGAACCCCTTGTAGAGTCTCTATGCACAAATTCTTCAATAGAAAGTGGTTCTCTAAACCACAGACTTTCAAAACATTTGAACCAAAATAAATAACTTTAAACTAATTCATGTTAGTGTTCATTTGTTTTTGTTTATTTTTTTACATTTGGAAATTCGCTATCCTGGATAGAAAACACACTTTTTTTTTTAAATATTCATATACAAGTATTCCTATACGCCTTCACATAGCATGGCATATAACACATTACTGTTATTGCATTTAGAGACCAGGTGGTTGATTACACAAAGTGACGCTCGTTCCTACATGTTGTAAAATAAATTAAGTGAGGTTCCAATAACAGAAATTTGAAAATACATTCATATGATTCAGTACCAACCATATTCTGTCATTTATTGATTACTGGTATCATCTAGAAAGCAGTACATGTATGACAAGAAATGTTTCCCCACATGCAGTTCAGTATTGTCTATATGGACAAAACGATGTTCGAATTGTCTGGTATCTTTAGTTCCTCATTTGTGATGACAAACCTCATGTATCAGTATTGTCAGCACAGAGCGAACCATTTCTATGGTGCGTATTGTCTGATGTCAAATTATTTTAAAGGGGTCTAATATGATAAAACTATTATAGTTCTTATCACGTTGTCTCTGTCATCTGATCGCGACACGCGTGGGTTTAAAACAAACTGAATGTGTTTATAATGGGATATTCATAGATCCACTTACAGATTAACACGACGATTTGCAAGGTAACGTTTTAAATGACTTTAAAAAATTCAGTTTGAAAATTAATGTTAAACTAAACCGGAAATATTTAATAAAAGAAATTTCTTTAGATAGATAATGTATTCATAAGATTATGTATTCATATTTGGCAACGGGTCGGAAATTACCAGGAGTGGATGACAACGCGAAAAATATTTTGTTACACGCACTTACAAAGACTAGAACCTTATTCTAAGTTGTGTTATTAAATCAAGCAGCCCCAATAGAACCAATGGACCATGGCTCTCTGTAACATTTGGTAGATGTAGCAAACTCATGATTTTATCATGAGAGTTAATTGTGGGAATGTTCTCCGGGAAATGCTTACTGATGTTTTATCAATAATTAATTGCGGCGACAAGAGTGTCTAATCAAAGGATGAATATCGCCATTAAAACGTTTTAGGTAGCTCAGTCAGGTATCTTTTAACAAAGTGAGTCTTGAAACTCACCAAAAGAAGTCGCTCTGATTAATCAGTTTCCGATATTGGGTGGGCGAGATAATTGAATCTTAGGATTTAATACACATTTTAATGATAAATGACTGTTGTGGTAAATAGAATCGGCCAAGTATTATGCGATGGAATAAGATATAGAGAAATGGAGTATAACCTTTACTGACCTATCAAATGACCATTCAAAACGATTAGGCCTACATGTTCACGGGTGCTTTAAAGGGTTTGAGTCCCTTAAATCTTCCAGAGACAAAGTTTTCCAAGTATGCCACACGTGAAGTTTAGAGCGGTGTTCTCACGGGTTCCTGACCCTTACATTCTGTCACTGCCAAGTTTTGACCGGTGTTCCCATAACTTTCTATCACGAACTCTCTCATAATACTCAATCTCCTCCACAGAGTTGTCGTTCTTTCTGACGGAACGAGCCGGAAGTGTAAGAGAGTGGATAATACCATAACGTTTTCACCGGTGTTTACATAAGTTTAAATCTTTTACTCTACGACACTGCCACGAAGTCTCACAGGTGTTTCCATTCGACCCTGACACTGCCATGAAGTTTTCACCGGTGTTGCCATAGCTTAGTATCTCGTACTCTCTGACACCATCATACAGTTTTCACCGGTGTTTTCATAAGTTTAAATCTTACCCTCTGCCTCAGCCACGAAGTTTCACGGTGTTTCTATACGACACGTGAAATTGCAATGAAGTTTTCACCGGTTCTCCTATAGCTTTGTATGTCTTACTCTCTGACACTGCCACGAACTTTTTACTGGTATTTCAAAAGGTTTCTGACACTGCCATGACGTTTTCACCGTTGTTTAAAAAGGACTCTGATACTGCAATGAAGTTTTCACCGGTGTTTCTATAGGGATCTGACACTGCTAGAAAGTTTTCACCGGTGATTCCATAGCGCTCTGACACTACAACGAAATGTTCACCGGTGTCTCTATAGGAATCTGTCACTGTCACGAAGTCTTCACAAGTGTTTCCATAGGACTCTGACACCGCCACGAAGTTTTCACCGGTGTTCATAGGACTCTGATACTACCACGAAATGTTCACCGGTTTTTCTGTAGGACTATGACACTGCCACCAATTTTTCACCGTAGTTTCCATAGGAGACTGACAATATCTGTGATTAATGGTTGATTGTATAATTTTGATGTATTGAGTCTTTTTTGGTTTTAAAAAACATACAACTTCCAATGAGACATTTTTTGACACTCATATACATGTTGTTTAAATTTAGAGCTTTGTCTCCTTTTCAATCATTACAGCTACATTCAGCTCAATATTTATTTACCTGCTGTCAAACGTGTCATATCTGTATTGTTGGAAAATATTTGAAGCAGTTAGATGAAAATTAATATTACAGAATGCGATGACTGTGGCACCATTTTGTTAACTCATGAGGACCAACTGCTTAAGTACAGACCTTTGCTTATATGTAAAACAAACAAAATAACATTATTAATGGTTATACGTTACAAATCTATTATGTTCTGCACATTTGATTTAAGTATAACACATGTGTTAAGCCATAAAATATAAAGAACAATTTGAAGATTAAGAAGATAAAGTTATTTTTAAAATGAGATGCTATTTGTGTTTATGTAGAGTACATTCTGAAGTCAAGTAGTATCCAAGTTTATCTGAAATGTCCGTATTTCCATTGGTAACATTACTACATTCATGGAATCTCCTGGTGAACCAGTATAACTGTTGTATGGAAACCCCTCACTATGCACATCGCCTACAAAAAAAGTTTATCAAAATATCAGCTTCTCGGTAACAATAATATATTTAACCCCTTCACTGCCGGAAGCAATACCGCGCGTGCGCAATATTTCGTCTGCCTCATTATTTAACTTCACAGATTCAATAAATTTTGGCAAAACAAGTGGCTGAGTGTCAAACAGCTTGGATCCGGATTAGACGAAGAGTTACTCGGTGTTTCATCCGGATCAAAGCTGTTTGCATATGAATTAAAACTCTGTGTAAGGCAGTGAAGGTGTTAACACATAAAACTGACAGTTATGTGAATATATATAGAGGATATCTGATGAGTTTTCACTTTATATAAATTTTATAAGACGAGTCCAGGAATCTTTGTAAGCGAGCCTCTGGCGAAAGTGATAACGAATCTGATATTCTTTTTATCACATGACAATCCAACAAGAGATTAATAAGATTTTTCTTATTGATTTTGTGACGTCATCGGTTCT
>JAULCC010528591.1:0-10733 GCA_032358795.1 Nuttallia obscurata | reverse complement strand
CGTTTCATTCAACTCGTTTAATATTTTCAGTACCTAATGACCACTCATATCAGATCCACTATTTAACTAAACAGTCTAAAATATGGAGCTTTTAAAAAATATACAATTTATTTAAATGACAACTGAAAAAAACAGGGAATTAAAACTAATCAAATGTTGCACTACATATTTTTAGTTGTCAGAGATGTCTTCCATCTAAATCAAAACGAACGTAGCAGTTTGAAGCAAAGTAAAACTGTTTAACGTTTAATTGAACGACGCCTATGTAAGTCGACATTATAGAATAGTGCACTGAAATACGAGTATGACAATTTTAGTTATTTATCTGATCATTCTGATATAAACAAAATCTCTTACTGTTTTGAAACTTTAAGTTTTACTTTGATTTTTTCTAAACTAAAGTACATTTTAGTAGTAAAGTCTATACATCGCCCATATGTGAGATTAACAAATAAATATGCAAAATAATAACGTGTAATAGAACTCATCAAAAGAAAGCCTTTGTGTTAATAGAAGTACGTGTTGTATTTAATACATTTTGAGTTCCTATTTTTACTTCATCATATCTCTTAAGTTACTAGAAAAAATGGAAACACTTTGGATTAACTATAATATCGAAACAGTTTAGTTTTGTCAATTATCGTCAGAATTGTTGTTGGTGAAACTATCCTACTAGTTAAAATCATAAGTGATTGAAACCATCAAAAACTTAAAGATGCAAACACAAATTGGAATCATTTTCAATTTATTTTACAAGAGAACTCCAGAGGTGATGCTTTTGTGTCTGAATATGCGTAGACAAACTTACCACACAAGAGACACAACCATTTCTACATTCCCCACAAAAGACTCTTTTATAATTAGAATCAAGAATCGTATTTAGCGCATGTGGTTCATGACTTGCTGTTAGTGCATGAAGCTGTTTGACATTCGAATCCTCGGAATTATTAAACAAGTAATTGGTCGTGAAAAGGAATATTTCATTCCTTCAATTTAACCGCTGAAATAATTAATACGTTGTTGCGGGTTAATTGCCAGTAATGACGACTATAGTAGACCCGGATAAACTTGCCATTAAATAATATAGCTTCTTATTTCACCATAATCCAATATAATCCATACCCGCAATGCCTTAAATCCCTAAAGGCTAAATAAGTTATTGAATTAGTGGCAATATATTGAATTTTCTTGAAACTAATACCAGATCATTAGACTTCCTCTTATAAGGCTAGTGCGGTTGCTGTTATATATCAAAGTTAAATATAAGACATTGTCTTAGCAATTAAGTCAAATTTAAGATAATTTACAATGCCTAGAAAAATAGATACATTTGAAGGGAATGGTATTGCCTTAAATGCAGTGGAAAATTAGGAAACATGGAGAAAAAAAGTTCAGCTTGCAAGCCATGTTGGCCAAATAGAAAACAAAAGTGAAAACTTCATTGATTGAAAACACATTTTTAGAGAAGCAAATATTATGGACAGGTCGAATAATAATTTAGAACCTCAGATTATGGGGCATGTGAATCTTAATACTACTACATATTATGGGGCATGTGATTCTTAATACTACTAAAGGTGGTCATTTATCAAAAAAAAGGAGCTGACTTTTGTAGTATAGGACGGGAGTCTAATACTCAAAAACAAGAGATCTCTAGGATACAATGAGAAGGCAAAGATAAATTCTCAATTAAAAATGTACAAATAATTTTTCAATATTCACTGCGAGGATAATTTCTTCGATAGACACAAACTATTATCATAAGGGATGCAGGAATGGTTTTATTTTCGGGATATTCGAGTGACTGTTTCATTTGCCTCAAGATTCATTTACAACAACTTGGAATACATTATGGCTAATCTTTAGCTACTTTGAAAGGCATTCGCTGACCAAAGCCATATATATTACACTGAATCTTACAAACAGCTATTTTACAAAATTTCAAACGAGATTTTCTGTCTTTGGAATCATTGTACGAGGTATCTATTTTTGTGAACGTCTTTATCTTAAAATTTCTCAGTACAATGAAATGTCCAAAAACACCAAACCTAGCAGACCTTGAACATACATACATTTTTGTCATTTTAACAGCGGACTATTTTCAATAAATCCACAGTTTTGTGGTTAGCTGGAAATGCATCGTCACATAGAAAAACCGGATGCGTGCGTGCTTCGCCATCTAGCGGTATCCCAGTGTAAACAACCGGTAATACTACGCGATAATTAAGGCTTCAGTAATCTAAAACTCTCGGCTACATATATCAATTGTCTTTATGTACCAGCAACAGTTTGACCATTTATCCGATATTCCATTGACAGGCCGGTTGACCAGTCAGACATCGCGAATTGTACACACCCGCATTACCTTTACTGCAATTCCAGTGATCGGCAGATAAGAAATGTGCTAAAAATAGAACAGCTTATTTTAAAACAACACAGTCAGCTTACTGTAGAACAAAATATACATATCATCAAGTGTTTAGTGTGTACATATCGGCGGAGGGTGAAGCTAGCTCGCTAGCAAAATGGAAGATAAAGAAAATATTCCAAAGAAAACTCGTAAATATCGCGGGACTGCAAGACACTGCTGCTCTGGGACATGCATTGCAGGGCTTTCCCCAGACCGTTTGCGCTAGTCGTGTGCGACTAGCATTCACTTTTTGCACCCTGTTAGCGACATACATTGATCTTGTCGACATGCCTTAACTCCCACTGCGACGAGTCTTCCTAATCAAGTGTTGTTATCATATTTTCCACATCCTTAACCCGCACCCATATCACAGATAATAGACATCTGTTAACTGTTTAATCCAATCAGATGACTAGTTTTAAAAATGGGTGGAATTAAACCATACTGCCAACAAACCACAAGTTGCCGGAAAATGCTACTGTCCGCTCGGGAAGCGAAATTTGGCATCTAGAAACATATAACTAGATGTATGGCTTTCTAAAAAGTATTAAAATGGCTCATAAAATTAAGTAAATACCTTCATTCCTTTTAAATCCTTGTGTAATTAAATCCAACTAAATTATCAAATCCGAAACCCCTTTTCGAGAATGCTTATTATCATAGATAATAACCACACACAATATGTTTAGACACAAAAAATCTATTTCTTGAATTAGAATTGCATTAGATGTCATTTAGTCTCGGTAACATTATGTCAAGGTTAGTTTTGTAGTGAATGATTTGGTCAATTATCCATGCCAAGAAAGCTTCAAAGAAAAATCAAAGCCGTGTTTTAGTCTAAATTCAAACTTTCACCGACAAAAGTATCTTACAAATCAGCAGTTTTACATTTGGCTGTAAATGAATTCATGCTAACGGTAAAAAAGAAAAATGACTAAAAAAGATAGAAAGATACTTAAATACATACATGTGTGACTATCGGCATCAATACTGTCAATAGAAACTCCTACTGCATATGCCATACAAAACAAACTTGTATAATATAACTTACAAAACTGGTTTGTATCAAAGAACTGAAAGTACTGAAATACATAAGCCAATGGCCACTGCATGCATTACTAGTCAACCAAATATTATTGCACTAGCATCATAGCCAGTAAGACAAATATGGAACACAGCAATTAATTATTTAGGATTACAATAAATTAGCTTATATATACTGCCAATGAACTAATATCTTGTGATTGACCATGTTTTGAAATGTTTCATATGTATTGCCTGTACTGACATTTGACATTTGCCTATGACATTTGTTCAAATTAAATAATATGTGTTAAACATATGTAATACATATATGTGCACTACATCTTGTAATCATTACCCATAGAATGTTGAAAAACAAAACAATTATCAATGCGTATTTTTTAATCTTATGCCGCTGCGCTATGAAGGAGTGGGTACCCCTTCCCGCACCCATCCCTTCAACCGTATAAATTGCAGCATGTCTTAAAAGATTTCTGGGAGAAAAAAGCCCTGATGCAGAAGTAATTCTAGGTATCCAGATCTAGGTAACACTATCGATTACTGCTATTCTCTGTTGTAAACCACTCGGGATAAGGTTATTCAAAGTGTTACTCAAAGTGCCATCGATATGTTGAACACGCCCAAGACGAGTGTAAAATTGCCTGTCATTCTCTGATAATCTTTGCACGCGATGTTATACGGAAATTTTAAAACAAAGAAGATAAATCTGTCTGATATTTATACTGATTAAAGATGGTTAGTTCATTAACAGCTTTTGCTAACAGATTCAATATCGGTATTTTTAAAACATACTGTAGTTTCATAGATAAGAATTAGCGTCTTTTTTGCGAAAGTCAAATAGTTACGTCCCTTGAATCTAGATTAATACTTATTTATGATGAAATAATTCTTTCTTCGTTAGTTATACTCTCATTTATCTACAAAAGTACTGCTGATATAAGATAATGATCATTCAATATATAATCAGATAACATAGTACGGTTCATGTCATTGTTCCATTAAGGGAGGTGGGTTTGCAATTCAAGCAAAACATAACAATTGCAATATTTATTTCATACCTTTACAGCAGTAGCAAACTAAAAGATCCATTATAGTCATTTGTCTTCATTCATGTCAGTAGAAGTCCCTTGATAAGACTATACCAACAATAAACGCCAGCTTCATTTACAGCAATACTAAAGCTCAGAAACATGTTAAAATCATGTTAGTTTGTGCATGTATATTCTACATCTTGGAAGGTAAATCTGATGCCCTCGATTTATCACTAAATATCACGATCAATTCTTGTGATGTGATTTAATTAATGTGTACTATTCAATGTGTAGCACTATGGGTGCGTTGCCATTTGCATGTGGGCACATAATGAGTACATAAGCACCTTCCATTATAAATGAGGGGATCTAGTTTGTTTAAACAGCGTTAAGAATGCCAATAATGGTGTGCTGTAAACACTTGATATTAAGTTTGGTATTGCGTTTCTTGTATTCATAGTAGCGTAGGACATATTATTAGAGACCCAAAATTGCGATATACACCTCGCTCGAATTGCCAAAAAATATCTGATTATTGCCATTTTGAGAGTTTTTTGCCTCCATGTATATTAAGCACATAGGTCAACTGAAGGTTTTGCATAAAAATCCTCTGTTCAGGACTTTTGTCCTTTGATTCAACGTATATATGGGTTCAAGAACGGTTAACAAGAGTAAAATTGTTAACCACTAAATTTCAAACTTAAACTATAACACAGTTGGCTCCTATACCTGTCTATCCGAACACTAGGTAAATATTTCCATATGAGAGATAGCAAATGAAACATGTAGTAAACCCAACGTCTTTAATATTTATGAAATTTCCCTTTTCTGTATGTAAGAAAATGTATGTGACCGCAAATGTCGTTTATAGATTAAGGGCCAATTTTGCACTTTATTCCAAAAGACTGAAATGCCACTGTCATACGAATGCGCGAAATGTTATTCGCTGTCAGCTTAAGTTTAAAACTTTATGACGAATTTAAGTAGAAAACAAGTTTTGTAACTGAAAAACACATACTGGCATGGCAAGTTCCGGCAAAGTATTTACCTGTTTATTTGGACTAAAGACCTAATCAGAGGGAAGTGTTTCCTTGTTGAAACTAGGAAACAACATGTATTTTGATATTTCACTCATTTTATACTTACATGATGGCTTAGCTCATATGTATGGTTAATATATGACTGGACCTATCCTACAAGAAAGTCATCCCCATTCTTTGTAAAAAGGGTGCTCCATATGAACATTAGAAATCAACAAATTTATAGAACAATTTAGTTTCAATAAATGTTCAAATAATCAGCAATGCACTGGTCAAGGATTTATGTCATCAATATTATTGTAAGTTATGTCGTCATTACATTGCAATGTATTTTCTAGCTCGCCGATGTTTTGGTTGCATAACAAGTTACTCAACATGCATCGGTTTGACATTCCAAACTTTAATTATAGTAGTTTTTTGTATTTTGTATTCACCTTTATACGCTTTTGCTTTGCGGACAAAATCAGGCTTATGGCGCAAACCTAAAGTGCCGTCAATCAGCCTCCTCTTGTTACTTCTCAATAAACTAGATTAGAAGCCTGACTTGCTTTTGACCTTGTTTTAGTGTCAATAGGTATGTGTTAATTATTAATGAAGGAAATGAGAATCAGAAGTTCAGAAGGTGTTAAATCAGGCACGATTCTTCGAGATGAGTTGTTTGCATGTCAGCTGGAATGAATGTCGATAAATAACAACACGTAACAGGCTTTGTCAAAGCTATTTAGCCTATGTGCAAATATGCATGTTTTACAAGCGTGCTCGCCAATTAACAGTTATAAAATAATGACGAATGTATTACTCCGTTTTTCATACATATAGAGAATCTTGCGCGAGTGGTAATTTTGGTATCAACTTTAATTTAACGAGTTAAACCTTGGCGAGTTAAATAAATTTATCATTTACACGATTAGTAAAAGTTGATACCAAATGACAACGCGCTTGGGGTTATTCTATCACATTACAATGCAACAAAAGATTTGAACTGTATGATATCATCTTGCTGTGTTTTTAATTTACACTTTGTATAAAGTGAATTTATATCATAATAATGTTACCATGTATAAAAATTTAAGCACTCGTTATACTTACCAGGAGATAAGCGGTGTTATGTAATAAAAGCATTTTCTTTGTTTTTACGCCTTTAATAACAATGCAATGTAGGCAGAAAAAGAGCATTGTTACAATTTTTAAACACTTTGCCTAAATACAGACACTGAACGCATGGAGTAATTTTGAATTATAAATTGATTTGTTAATCAGCTCTCTTATTAGAAAACAAATGCCTAGATTGGATTTGTCTGCAAGTTACATGAACCACACTTTATTTAACCAAACCCTTTTAACCTTCATGAAGATTAGTTGTGCGAACTGTTAAACCTACCGTTCTCTTTGGCTTGCACTAACAGGCGATATATCATATTTTTGGACATATATCTACAATTACTCTACTCGTTAACGAGACCTCAGCTGCTGCTAATGTATTTCTCCACGCTAAACAATGGTTACATAAACTATAGGTCAGGAAGTTATGCTGCAGGACTGACTTATTGATCTTTTCTGACTAAGGTTTATCTATCTTAAGAGTCGAAAAATGAAAAATATGATGACTTGGCTTTTGTAGTACATGTAGTTGTAAACCAGCGATGACCAAATACATAAAACACTGGTCGTTTTAATCTGTTTACTGCACTCAGTGGAGGTTTCCTGTACTGGTAGAGTGCTTAAGACATTTATACAAAATGCAATTATATAAATTTCTCGTCAACATGATGACGCAGTGTTATATGATGTTAACAGCTATAGATGTGTAATGTGTATTAAAAACAAATTAGTGAGAACAATGTTGCAGGATTATATACTTCTTCGGAAATTGAATAAAGACTTAATTCTGTAGTTCGATAAAATGACTTATGTTTTTTCTTCTCTCGTCAGGTTGCAAACAACGTCATAACTGCAAAGCAATAAAATGGCGGTACAAATTTAACCTAGCTTTTATATCATCAGCCCTCAAGTAGCAAATGCCTTTCACATTTAAAGTGAGTTCTATTTTAGAAAAAGACTTAACATATAATATAATATGAAATAAACTTCAACGCATTTTTTACTGCAAAACTGTAAAACTAAACAGCAACAAAACTTAAAAAGCAAAATTATGGCGGCATTGATATAGCTTAGTTGTTTTACCCGGTTCAAGCAAAATAGGGAACATCTACTAAGCCCAATATCTATTGGGTTTGACAAATGCTTTGTACTTAAAATACTAGTCTTATAAAAGTTTGTCTGTCTTGCTTCCAATTACTTCCTTTCCTGATATCATTTAAGAACTTTATACCATATGTATAGGGGAATTCGTATAGGAGTATAGGATTTGATGACATTTATGATGAAGAACTGTCGGACTATAACCGATTGTATGATGTACTTAAAACAACATAAAGCCAAACACAGACATAAACATTAATTAAAATGCTTTTTTATAGATGCAAGATGTTTGCATGCAGTATGAAAGAAATATAAAAGCTGTGTCACCAGAGCAAACAATTTTTTTATCAACAAACGGGAAATGTTGCAGATTCAGCTGCCCTAACCGTCAGTTTTGAAAATAGTAAGACATTTACTATTCATTTCTCAATTGATTATATCCGATTTAAAACATTGAATAACATAGAAATGTTCACTCAGAAATAGCATATATAGAAAAACAGCTACATGAAGTTTTTCTTGTCAGTAATATGTTTATATAAAAAAAATAGATTTTACTAAAGATATTTCGATTGTTGTAGACAAACAAGAAGGGAATATATAATTCAAGTTAGAAGTCATATAAAAGTAAGTAGAAGGAGGAAAATAGAGTGTGCCTTATGCTATAGAGAGGAATTTCTACAACAGAACAAAAAGTTCGTATTCCCGAAACTAACTGTTCGTATTGTTTTTGAAAAAAAGATGTTTCTGTTATCTTGATTTATCAATTAAATAGCATGTTTTTAAAGCTACCATTCGTACCGGACTGTAGCTATATTCATTGGGTTGCATCCCAGACCTATATTTTTCCATAATAAGTGTTGCAGAAAACCGTATATATATGCAAATGAGCGTTATTGTCTCGACAAAGTCAAGTCTTCAAACGTAATTGGATGGAAATATTGGCTTCCGCTAGACTGTGGGTGACACTGTTACGGCACTGCGAGTAAACAGTCGGTAATAGTAGCGGAATAAACACAGGATACTAGTAAACTACTAGTAAAGCATAGCTGTTAGTACTGATTAGCACCTTGTACTTCTGTGAAAAGGCCGATGGTACATTGTATTGATGATAGAGATTGTTTGGTATCCACCGGACACAAAATGATGTGACTATATGGATTACACTGATAACCACGTTGTAATTGTGTGGAAAGGCCGGTGGGACATTGTATTGATGATAGGGATAGATTGGTAACAACTAAACAAGAACATGTTGTGACTACATTGGTTACCACTGATAACAACTCCCGTTTCTCTAAAAATAGTATATTTTAGAGATTACTTCTTTAATATTTTGTTCATACACATATCGGCTCTCCATACAGACAAATGATTAATAGAATAATTATATACTTTTTTCCACGTCCATGGAATTGAATAGAACTTTTGACAATATTTTTTCCCTACTTTCTCCTAATTACCAATAGGTCTATTAGTGTTATTATACCACATTTGTTTGGCACTTTTATCAATAAGTATCTACATGTAAAAATACCCGATAAGAATATACTTTAGGTATTGGGCTTAGTTTTCATATAATTGTTGTTCGCTAAAGTATTTGTTAAACACATACCTTCAAAATAAAAATATCTATGGTAATGCATTTATTTACATGTGTCTTTGCTGATTTGAATAATAAAAGATGATTTATTGTGGTAGCAGTTGTTACATTAACATTGAACAGACATGTGCGCTGTATTCTCTGCAAATCTGTTATTAAAAAGAAAAGTTGAAACTGCTTATCAACGACTATATTGTTTTACAAAAACTGCATTGTTTCTTATAAGAATTGCAAATTGTGAAAACAAGTTAATTTGATATCCATGTGATAATACAGTTTATACGTCATAAAAAATGTAAGTTTTATTTGATATTTATGCATATCCTATTAAACAAAGAATGATAAAAGACACATTTATTCAAGAATGAATTGGCGAACTAGTCACCTCAAATTCACTTATAGAAGTTTGCATAATATTTTTTCACCTTATCAATATTTCTGTAATATTTTGAAATGAAATATGAATTTTACAGTAAGCTTTTCCATTTTCAAACTGTCTAAAGTCAAGTTAAAGAACTTATCAGTTTCATCATTATTATTATACAACCTTTATGAAGTACTTTAATCAAAAAGTACAGACATTCAAAAGTGCTTTGCAAAAAAAATATATGTATACATTAACGCTTTCTATAAACAGGAAACGTTGTTATTAACTTCAACACTGAATAAAAACTATCCTAAAGATACATTTAACCAAAAGTTTTGATAATAATTAAGGAGTAGTGAATTCGGTAGCCAAGATAATACTTGAGACATCCCTAACAGCCGCCATCAAAAAGTCTAAAGAAGGACACTTGTCTAATCTGGATGCCTTTTTTGAGTTGGCTTTAAACCTTGCACATTTTTTCTAAATTTTGATATTAGCTAAGTTGTACTGACAGAATCGCTACAAATGTATTAGTTACAACTATTATGTACACTCTGGTGACACTAGAGACACTAACATTAATGTCCAGTTAATATTGAACACCAGTATTATTATGACAAAGCTAAGCTAGTATCACAGATTGGTTAGCTACACGCGGTTAAGTATGATAATGTTTTCACTCAGTGGATGTTGTGTTTACATTGCCAATTTGATGCTTTTAAAATTTCAAATTTATACTCGGATAAACTTAATGTTAATTTAGATATCATAAACTAACGTCTGCATAGAAGTAGAACTGTTGTTTGATATCGAAGCAATTTAATAAAACGGCGGCGAAGGCTAATGATTCAAGCAAAAAAAATGTCCGAGTTTTATTTCCAAGATATAACAATCACGATATAATTGTGACATTGATAAAAAATAAAAGGAAATTTGCCTTGTTTCTATATAACTAGGGATCACATATAAACCTAAAAATATTTGAAATGCTTAATATACTCTCTATCCGTATATTTGAGCTGCAAAGAAAATCTCA
>JAULCC010528590.1:5713-18180 GCA_032358795.1 Nuttallia obscurata | reverse complement strand
GACACACGGTAAACCTATAACTAATTCAATTATTTACACATATCAAGTAGAATTTATTTGAAAATTAAAATGTCAACATCATTTTTACATTCACCCGATTTTTTAAGAGGACAATAATATAAAGATATCACTTTAATTTTGTCACACTATGTTGAATGAGTTAAACTGGTTGTTATATGGTATATTCCAATGATCCACCGAGCCCAAAAGAAGTTATTATATGAAATATGAAAGCTGGATGAAATATACATATTATGAACTATTTATGCTCTTCACTATGTACAGCCAAGTGTGGTTTTCTTAAATGAAAACGACAGACATATATATGAACAGAATAGACAGACCGAGACACAAAGAGACAGAGACAGGGGTCGCAGATAGCAGATATATATACAAAACTATTCGATGTATGCTACATAACTATCTTTGATTAAGTATTATTTGTTTTAACACTTCATTCCTTGGTGCCACCTACATCTAAGGGACGATTTGAAGTCCTTAATCTGCCATCTATTAATGTATAACGGTATAACTAAAACGACTAAATCTCCAAAGCAACAATTTCTCCACGATGGTTGTAGTTAGCGAAATGATAGTTGGTTTTGTACTCATCGAGTAAAAACATTTATCACATGACATTAGCTATTTACGATGTAATATAATCATCGCGTATTTTCTTATACAAACAACATGTCACATATAAGAACCGATGACGTCACAAAATCAATAAAAAAAATCTTAATAACCTCTTGTTGTATTGCCATGTGATAAAAAGAATATCACATTCATTTTCACTTTATATAAATCTTTATTAGACTCCTCCTAGAACCTTTATTAAGATCGCCAGAGGCTCGCTTATAAAGATTCCTGGACTCGTCTAATAAAATTATCTATCACATGACTTTGCTTATTTTCGGTGTAATATAACCATCACGTATTTTCTTATACGAACAACACCTTACATATAAGAACCGATTTACCCAACCTATATGTTCTCCCGCGTCATCATTTACAGAATAAAACTAATGTTGCCTTCAAGTTAAAATTTAGATTTTTTATTAGTTTAAAGTGTAAGTTTCATACAGCTTTGAATTCTAGACAGGTGTTTGATAGACTTTTTCCACGAAAATGTGGATCTACTTTTTCGGCTCATGGTTATCAATAGGTTTATCATAGCGTGGTTATTTGGTCAACGCCATACATTAAACATAGCTAAATGAAAATTCCAGCTTTCATCTTCCTTTATTGTTGTGTCATGTGATAAAAAGAATATATGATTCGTTTTCGCTTGATATAAAAAAAATTTAGACTCGTCCTGGAACCTTTATTAAGCTTGCCAGAGGCTCGCTTAAAAAAGATTCCTGGACTCATCTAATAAAATGTTATATCAAGTGAAAACTCATCAAATATCTTCTATATATTAAGTGAAAACTCATCAGGTATCCTCTATCTCTTCAGTATGTAACATAGTTGTAATTTGCCGAAATGAGATTTTTCTTTTCTGTTTAATCCCATCGATCAACAAATTCACCCACCCTCCTTGATTCCAAGTTCATATCTATTTTGAGATAATATTGCTCTTGTGTAAAGCCATATTAAAGCTCACAATTACGATATTTGGCGTATTTTTTGTGAATTAAAACATTGGCCTCTGGATGTGACATAAAGCAGTGACATAAGTATCATATGTAACTAGTTGCATAAATAAAACTTGAAACCGGTTGATAAAATGCGCTTAGTGTGCATTTTTGTGCAATTTTCTTAAACTTCCTCTCTATGTGATAAATAGAATCTTATATAAGTATTTATACAATATCATTTTTATGAAACTCGTTGACTTAAATCATATGACACTCAACAAGGCTCGTGTCATATGTTTTAGTCAACTCGTTTCATAAATATGATATTGAATAAACACTCATGTAAGATTCTCTATATAGCAAAACTAGTTGAAGAGGCGAATTTAGCCATAACTGAAGTACACTCCACGCAGTGTTTAACTATTTTCATTCTTGCAATATGGTGAACGTAGTCAAATCTCGTATACATGCTGCAATGGGAGCGTATAACTGAAGTTGTTATAGTTGTAGACTCAGTAACAGTAGGAATGACTTAATACTGATCTATACAATTTTACTACTACGGCTTCTACAAATACTGCTACCGACACTAATTATGGCTGATTCTAACTACTATTGCAGCTTATTCTACTTCTAGTACTTGTACTAATTATTACCATTTTCACTACTAATAAACGATTTTATTATCATAATCATCATGTTAAAATTATTATTATCATTATTATTATTATTTTATGATAACGGATGTACATAATGATAGATGATATTTAAATGATTATAAAAATGGTGGCTTTAAAGTAAAACTTTTATCGATAATTAAAAGTTGTTCTGTTTTAACATGGAAGACCTTTGCATAAAGCAGTTTCAACAAGTATCCTTTGAAGGGTGAAAGTATCCTTGAAATTAAACAATCAAAAGTAATATCTATTGACACGTTCTGTTGATCCTGACAAAAAGGACATTCGTGTGTTAAGTGGATACATCAATATCAAATACTAAGTAGGTCAAGCTCTAAAATGTCATTTTTTTTTTATTTTTTTATTTTTTTTTAAATTTTAACCTTTACAAGATTAAATTCTGATTGAGACTGAAACAATTATTTTGACCTATTCAATGCCAACACAAGGCTTAACTTAAAATATTCAATTCAGATATGTTTTGCTGAATGTAATGAAAGAAAACAAAATCACGCAAGGAAATATACAAACAGAGGATCTTACATAATTATTAATAAGTTATAGGATTATTTAAATGAGTCTTATGGAAAAATAAAAAAGAGGCTTTGCTGGGTGTTTTTTGTCGTTTTCAAAAGACGAATTTAATAAATTCTTAACACCAATGTTAAATTCTATTTACAACATAACCCAGTAAGACGTGTTTACTCAAATTCAAAGACAGCGTTCGCCGATCATAAGGGAAACCATTAATGAAGTGCGTTATTCGGTCTACGTGATAAATGCGACGAAAAAATAGTCCGGTACGAACTCTAGTTTTACGAACTCTAGACTTGATAATTCTTTGATAATTTGTTAATTATCTTTTTGACAAGTATATAGTCACGAATTGGCCATAACTAACTAGAATATATATTTCTGTTAATGTAACAAGGTACTTTTTGTATACGTTGCTGAAATAAACTATGTCCATGTCTATGTCATAACTCTATATGCAGGCTCAGTATACATGTAAACTTTTAAATGTGTACTGGTGGAAAGTTTAAATTAATCGGATTCTACGGCGCTTTCAAGTGGGAGAGGTCGTTGTGTGTTGGTAGACATCATGACATGACAAGTTTCTCCTAGAATCTGATTTCCAATCCCGATACATCGTACATGTATGTCGCTGCAGAACGCGAATTGGCTAGGACATGTGTAATCGTCGTTGAACTGTTGGTTTGTACATTCTGGGACGTTGACCCACTTCCAGCTCGAAACGTGTTTGTATATTCAGGACACTGGAAATTTGACGATGTTGATTTTCATTTATGTGACTGTAATTGTTTATCGTTGAAATCTTTTTGTGACCGGAAATCTGCATAATGTGATTGACATTGTTGTCGTTGTTACACAGAACGTATTAATACACTTTAGTGATGCGGTCTAATTTGCATAATTATACCACTAGAGATATACCAGACATTAAACCACTCTGGTATATCACGCTCGTACCGCAGGTTATGATATAAAAAGTAACACCTGCGTGTATTATTATGTTTATTTAAAGTAATCGATTATGGACTTTTTGCTTAACGGCTGATTTAAAGCGATGGTTTATGGTTATGTATAACCGTTTATAGGTCACAATTGGTACTTTAATTGATTATTTTTTAACTCTAAAATTGAAAGCAAATATATATATATATATATACGCATGTATTTTCTATGCCATGGTGCATTTGTTTGGTTTATTAGTTAAGTTAAAAAAAAAAAAGAAGATATTTACATTCACTTTGTTATGTTGTAAAATAAATTCATTTACTTGTCACTTGTAGGGACTCTACAGCTTATACTGATCAATATTTGTTTTATGTAACGAGAAACATTATATGTTTAAGTTATTGAATAAAGACTCTTGAATCCTCTGAAAATATTATTTGAAAGAGCAGAGAAACTTTTAAACTGTACCTGATATATGATATTGTATATTGAGAAGTACATATAATGAGACATTTTTTAACCTTCAGCCTGCTATGGGCCACCATGGTAGAAATTGCAAACATCTTGTATCAAGATTAGACGCCGAGTAACTCGGTGTCTAATCAGGATCCAAGCTGTTTGACAGTCGGCCAATTATTTCTCCAAATATCGTGCGATTTTGATGAATTTTAAAATCTAGACAGACGACAGTATAAGCAGACGACATTTTATCAGCAGGCTTAGGGTTAAAAGATACCAAGCAAAGCTGCATTCACGAAACTGTTGCCCAAAGTATATATAGGCGTTTGATCTAGCCTCAGTTGTGCACCACTGAGGTTAAATTTTCGCAAAGAAAGAATATTGCACACAAGTAATTCAAATTGTCTGAATCCAGATTGTTTGTAATAGTAAGAAAAATGAGATTCTGTCAAATACATAAGTAAATCCAAAAACAAATCTAGATGTCCACATTGTTTTCTCTTAAATTAGCCCCGTATATGGACATTTTATACACATTACGCTCATGTATGTGTTAGCATAACCAGAAGGAACATTGAATCGAAATTGGTGAGATCAATTAATAGAGAAATAAATTTGGATAATCTTTTAGTTGTTGTTTTTTTTCTCTTCTTTTTTTTAAATTTAATTTAGAATCATTTTCTGTTTTCCTAAATACTGCAAAAATGAGCCCACGTTAGTCTAGCATTGTATGCGAGCATGTAGCAACGTGTCTACACAATATACACTTAGTAGCATTCGTATCCATATATACTTATAGAGACGTAGGGGTGGTCATATTCAAGTTAAAAAAGCACCAATAAGTTCATGCTTTAAAATTATGAAAAAAATATCAAGAAAAAAGATAAAAGAAAAATCTTTATCACGCCGTCGGAAAGGTTAAGACTTTTTATTAGTATTTGTGGTATCTTTAATTAAAAATAATATCCCTTGCGAAATGTAAACAATACCTTAGTCTACTATGATAGCAAAACAAGAAATTAACACATTTATCTATCGATTACAAATAGTGGATGGCATAGTTAACTGTTCAGCGACAGTTTTTATTTATGGTTATGCACAAATGCACTAAATAGCGCGGTTTTAACATGTTTTTGAGCTTTATTTGGGCTTTAACCTTTAATCCAAATTAACGCAAGAACATTTCTAAAAACTGCATTTTCAGTAGAAAAATTCACCGGAGTAAGGGTTAAAACAGAAACCTGAACCGGCCTATATAACCAATCAATTGTAACTTACGACATAGTAATGTACGAGCTAAAAAAGGATAAAACATACCACAGATGAAGTACATTAAGTACATGTACTGAATATCTTTTAACCTTTAGCCTGCTGAAAAAAATGTCGTCTGCTTAAACTGTCGTCTGCCTCGATTTTAAAACTCATCAGAATTGCCCGATATTTGGAGAAACATTTGGTCGAGTGTCAAATAGCTTGGATCTGGCGTCCAATCTGGATCCAAGCTGTTTCGATATTCTATCACGGTCGCCCTTAGCAGGCTCAAGGTTAAAAACAAGCAGTGCAAACGGAAGCCTGCTTGTTAATATCAGCTGACATACCTTTTTCTGTTGTTTTTATCGACATTTCCAGGTGTTATCTGATGTACAAAATATTCCCCTCACACAAAAATGTCTTAACATACGATAAGGTCGAGAAATTTAAGCTATTCGGTTTCAAACGCTACAGCTGACAAATTGAAAAAAATCATGAACCCATTAAAAGGTATAAAACATAAAATTACTCAAGCAAAATATTTATGTTTACAGATGCATGGACGAGCTAACCGGATTTTACCGGTAAATGATGTGTCAATGCGTATACTTAAAGGTATAACCCCACTATGGTCTCATTGATACTGGAGTGAGGTGTTTGTTTGTTTATTTATGTGACTGCAACTGAAGTGAGGTTTATGTTTGTTTATGAATGTGACTGCTACTGTAGTGTGGTGTTTGTTTGTTTATTTATGTGAGCGGCACTGTAGTGAGGTGTTTGTTTGTTTGTTAATGTGACTGCTACTGAAGTGAGATTTTTGTTTTTTTTATGAATGTGACTGCTACTGTAATGAGGTGTTTGCTTGTTTATTTATGTAACTGCTACTGTAGTGAGGTGTTTGTTTGTTTATTTATGTAACTGCTACTGAAGTGTGGTGTTTGTTTGTTTATTTATGAGACTGCTACTGAAGTGAGGTGTTTGTTTGTTTGTTAATGTGACTGCTACTGAAGTGAGATTTTTGTTTTTTTATGAATGTGACTGCTACTGTAATGAGGTGTTTGCTTGTTTATTTATGTAACTGCTACTGTAGTGAGGTGTTTGTTTGTTTATTTATGTAACTGCTACTGAAGTGTGGTGTTTGTTTGTTTATTTATGAGACTGCTACTGAAGTGAGATGTTTGTTTGTTTATTTTTGTGACTGCTACTGAAGTGAGATCTTTGTTTGCTTATTTATGTGACTGCAACTGAAGTGATAACTTTGTTTGTTTATTTATGTGACTGCAACTGAAATCAGGTGTTTGTTAATTTATGTGACTGCTAATAAAGTGAGGTCTTTGTTTGTTTATTTGTGTGACTGCTACTTAAGTGGGGTCTTCGTTTGTTTATTTATGTGACTGCTACTGAAGTGAGGTGTTTGTTTATTTATGTGACTGCTACCTTAGTGAGGTCATTGTTTGTGTATTTATGTGACTGCTAGTATGGTGAGGTCTTTGTTTGTTTATCTATGAGACTGCTTCTGTAGTATGGTCTTTGTTTGTTTATTTATGTGACTGCTTCTGTAGTGAGCTGTTTGTTTGTTAATTAGTGTGACTGCTACTGAAGTTAGGTGATTGTTTGTTTATCTTTGTGACTGCTACTAAAGTGAGGTGTTTGTTTGTTTATTTTTGTGACTGCTACTGAAGTGAGGTGTTTTTTTGTTTATATGTGACTTCAACTGTATAGAGGTTTTTGTTTGTTTATTAATGTGACTGCTACTGTAATGAGGTCTTTGTTTGTTTATTCATGTGACTGCTACTGTAGTGAGGTCTTTGTTTGTTTATTTATGTGACTGCTACTGTAGTGAGTTGTTTGTTGGTTTATTTATGTGACTGCTATTGAAGTGAGATTTTGTTTGCTTATTTATGTGACTGCTACTATAGTGAGATCATTGTTGGTTTATTTATGTGACTGCTACTGTAGTGAGGTCTTTGTTTGTTTATTTATGTGACTGCTACTGCAGTGAGGCCTTGTTTGTTTATTTATGTGACTGCTTCTGTAGTTAGCTGTTTGATTGTTTATCTATGTGACTGCTACTGAAGTGAGGTGTTTGTTTGTTTATTTATTAGACTGCTACTGAAGTGAGGTATTTGTGTGTTTATTTATGTGACTGCAACTGAAGTGAGGTGTTTTTTTGTCTATTTATGTGACTGCTACTGTAATGAGGTCTTTGTTTGTTTAATTATGTTACTACTATTGTAGTGATGTCTTTGATTGTTTATTAATGTGACTACTACTGATGAAAGGTATTTGTTTGTTTGTTAATGTGACTGCTACTTAAGAGAGGTGTTTATTTAAGTATGTGACTGCTACTGAAGTGAGATCTTTATTTATTTATTTATGTGACTGCAACTTAAGTGAGGTGTTTGTTTATTTATGTGACTGCTACTGAAGTGAGATGTTTGTTTGCTTATTTATATGACTGCTACTGTAGTGAGGTCGTTGTTTGTTAATTTATGTGACTGCTACTGATAAGAGTTTTTGTTTGTTGATTTATGTGAATGCTACTGATAAGAGTTTTTGTTTGTTTATTTATGTGACTGCTACTGTAATGAGGTCTTTGTTTGTTTATTAATGTGACTGCTACTGAAGTGAGGTCTTTGTTTGTTTATTAATGTGACTGCTACTGTAGTGAGTTGTTTGTTTGTTTATTTATGTGTCTGCTACTGAAGTGAGTTTTTGTTTGCTTATCTATGTGACTGCTACTGTAGTGAGGCCTTTGTTTGTTCATTTATGTGACTGCTTCTGATGTGAGTTTTTGTTTGCCTATTTATGTGACTGCTACTGTAGTGAGGCCTTGTTTGTTTATTTATGTGACTGCTACTGAAATGAGGTGTTTGTTTGTTTATTTATGTGACTGCTACTGTAATGAGGTGTTTGTTTGGTCATTTATGTGACTGCTACTGATGTGAGGTGTTTGTTTGTTTATTATTGCGACGGCTACTGAAGTGAGGTTTTGTTTTGTTTATATATGTGACTGCTACTGATGTGAGATGTTTTGTTTGTTTATTAATGTGACTGCTACTGATGTGAGGTGTTTGTTTGTTTATTATTGTGACTGCTACTGAAGTGAGGTTTTGTTTGTTTATTAATGTGACTGCTACTGATGTGAGGTGTTTTGTTTGTTTATTAATGTGACTGCTACTGATGTGAGGTGTTTGTTTGTTTATAAATGTGACTGCTACTGATGTGAGGTGTTTGTTTGCTGATTTATGTGACTGCTACTGTAGTGAGGCCTTGTTTGTTTATTTATGTGACTGCTACTGAAATGAGGTGTTTGTTTGTTTATTTATGTGACTGCTACTGTAATGAGGTGTTTGTTTGTTCATTTATGTGACTGCTACTGATGTGAGGTGTTTGTTTGTTCATTTTATGTGACTGCTACTGATGTGAGGTGTTTTGTTTGTTTATTAATGTGACTGCTACTGATGTGAGTTTTTTGTTTGTTTATTATTGCGACTGCTACTGAAGTGAGGTTTTGTTTGTTTATTAATGTGACTGCTACTGGTGTGAGCTGTTTGTTTGTTTATTTATGTGACTGCTACTGAAATGAGGTGTTTGTTCGGGTTTTTAGTGCATTAACGTCACTTTCTGCCAACTAGGGCTAAGGGAAAGCCCACAGAGAGGGAAGCGGATACAATTTTTGACAAGTTTTTTCAGGTATATTCCATTAGGCAATGACTGCCTATATGGTTAACAAATGCATGCATATATATATGGCTGGCATCAAGCATTACATACATAGTTCAAATATCGAAAAGGAGCTTAACAAATGAGAAAGTTTTCATTTCTTACTAAAATGACATAAAGTTGTATGATCATATATCTTTCTTTTTTAACATAAATAGTGTTTGCTATTAACACTCGACTACATGATATTGCATTTCATTGGTGCTATTCATTTGCAATACAAATTTTTGCATATTTAATCTTTTACAAAAGAACCGCTTTATATATTATTTTTTAAGTATTTGTATAAAGGACACTCTTACACAAAATGGTATTCGTCTTCGAGAATGTTACATACATGTAGTGTACAATTTCTGCTATTCTGCAGTGCAAATGCAATTTGTTTGATTTACGTCACTTTCTGCCAGCTAGGGCTAATGGACGTCCGAGAGAGAGGGAAGCGGATACACAGAACTCATCTGTAGAGATGTATGGTTCTCTAACATGCTCAGTGTATAGCACTGATACACGTGGTGGCTGAACCCCGGCCGATCACTTTATCCTGACTTCGAAAAACCAGTCGTAATGCTAATCCTTAATCCTGAGCGTCAATGAGGGAAGCCACTACTGCCATTTTTTAAATCTTTGGTCTAACCAGGTCGGGGATCAAACCCGCGGCCTCCCGCACCGAAAGCGGACACTCTACCACTTGAGCTAACCGGGCTGTTTAATGTATTTATTAACTTTTCTTTTTCTGTTTTTTTAATCGACATTTCCAGGTGAAAACTGATATACAACATTAAATTCTCCTCACACACAAACATTCGTCACGTTTTTATCGTTTACAAAAAAATACTAATTTTATAAATCGAATAATTCATGAGCACTCATGTAAGATATTCTAATATGTGCATGTTTAGGACATCTATATCTACATTCATACTTTTATATGAAAGTTTAAGGACGTTGAAAATAAAAACAAGCAGACGACATGTTATAGCCGAGTGCCTAAGGTGTTTATCAGACTCAAATCGAAATACGCCGTTTACACCTACATGTATATAACGTCTAGAAATATACCATTTTGTAATAATCAGATGATTACTCATAATCAGCTTAAAAAGGTCATCTTCAATGTATGTAAACTTTTTTGTCTTAGTATATATATTTGATAAATGAGCCCTCTGCTCTGAGTCCATACTGATTTTGTATGCAGTCAAGGTCTACAATACCCTCATAAAACATTAATTTCCTAGAATTATAATTTAGATATTTTTGGTTACATTCTGTTAATATTTCCAGTAATTTGTAGTCTAGTTTTATATTAAAGTTTGCTTGAAGGAAATATTTAATGATATATAGTAAATGCGACTTCCATTTACTGAGATTGGGATAAGGATCTCCTGTACTTCAATGCCATCTACTGACATCTATCCTATTTTGTCTACTACTCCAAAAGTGAAGAAATTCCAAAGGTGTCTACTCTATAGGTGTTGAGTTGAGATAATGGTGTAAATGTTAAAAAACATTGATCTGGATAGATAGAAAATAGGGAAACATAATATTCAATGTTAGAATATTTAACTGATGAATAATTATTATCAACTCTTAACAGTAAAGTAACATCCAGGTTTATAACAATAAACTGAATCCAAACTGTGTTCTTGGTTAGAAAATAAGGTAATTAGATTATTATATCTGCAAAAAGAATATTAATGACAAAATGTAATGTCCTAATTATACCATTATTACAACCAATATGTAATAACATTGTTTGAGTTAACTGGAGATTTCAAAAACTCACTACAGACATTTGCATTACAATAAGTGAAACTATCAGAAGAGCAAAGAACCTGATACATATTTGTTAAACAACTTTCTCTTTAAAATGTACTGAAATTCTTCCAACAAAGATCTGATTTGTTTGAAACAATTAAGTAAAATCAGAAATGTTTATCATAACAACCTGAACTCTTTATCCCCTACATATACAAGCCAGGGATTTATATACAATTCTTTACAAATAAATTGACAACGCACTCAACCATGTATAATTAAACAATTAAAATTGAATAAAGTATTAAAGAATTATCATAAGAAGCATGTTGACACTTGTGTGTAAGCGTTTCGATTATATATAAAGTATGTTAATATCAATTCTAAACAGTTATTCAACAAATACTTCTTGAAAGAAGTCTTAAATAGAGTCAAAGATGGAATGCATCGAATATTTGAAGGGGTGTTATTCTAAACTTTGACACTCAGATATATGAAAGAAGATTTGTAGTAGTCAAAATTATAGCAAGGGGTTGTGCGATTTCGATTAATTGTGAACGAAAATTATAAGATTTGTTTTGCGAAAAAGTTAACAAAGAATCCATATATCTAGAAGTATTTCCATGTCCAAACTGGTAAAACAATACTGCAGTTTGATAATGACATCTGTTTTCAAAATACATCCATCTGTTTTGGCTTTTATCAATAGATTCAAATGGGTTTGTACAATTTTTTAAAATTAATTTTGCAACCCGATTTTGAAATTTTGTAATAGTACCTATACACTTACGACTATTGCTCCATACAGTACAGCAATAATCAATTCTAGACAAAATATATGAATTGTAGAACAAAATGTTCATGTCTTGGTCAAAAAATATTGGATGCGTTTCAGTAACGCAATATTAGCATTTAAAATAGAACTCATTCTTTCAAGTTGAACATCCCAAGTAAGTTTATTATCTACATACACTCCTAAAATTTCTGAACCGTGACATTTTGAATTTCATCAAAGCCAATTGAGAGTTTTAGTTTTAGTTCTTCATTTCTCTTTAGTTTCCGTTTAGAAGCTGTAATCATACATTTTGTCTTAATTGGATTGAGTAACATATTATTTATCTGGCAACAATGAATGATATAATTAAATTTATTTGAAGACAATTTTGCAAACATCAATATCTATGTCAGGTTTATACAAAGTTGAATCATTGGCATACTGTGTTATGCTAGATGTGTCTGTTTCAAACGCCAAATCATTTATCATGTATAAAATAAAAAGGATATGAAAGGTGGCCAGTTAGATGATGGGTACCGCATGGTATCAAATCCCAGGTGGGGAGTGATATATCGAAAAAATATATCAGGCTAAATAAGGAGCTGTTTTCCTTATTCATTGACCACATTACAATTTGCTTATATCGAAGCACCAAAGTGCTAAGGGTTAAGATAATGGCATTTCTGCTTAAAACACTTGTTACTAGAGTAACCATCAGCCATATACCATGACCACGAATGTAATATTTTATTAATCACATTAGTA
>JAULCC010528479.1:0-10734 GCA_032358795.1 Nuttallia obscurata | reverse complement strand
ATAATAATAATAATAATAATAATAATAAAAAGTATAAAAAGGAAAAGAAATGAAAATATAGTATATATATATATATATATATATAAAATTAAAAATTTCTCTACATAATGTCATTTTTGGTTACGTAATCGTGATCACGCATGTCTCTACAAAGGGGAAGATAACTCTGATTAGTTATTGATTAACTAGACACCAGTTTCATACATGTACATATTTCTTATATGAACATTGCTGTATGTTTACGTTATTTTGACATATGAGAAGTCGAGTTGAACGTATGTGCGTGTTTTTTAGTGCTGCTTTAAATTGAAATGTAAAGTGTTTTTTTAAAGATGTTGTCAGAGATGAATAGTCACGCTATCTTAGATTGAGATTATCCTCTCTCTCCCGCTCTCTCTCTCTCTTTCTCTCTTCCACTATCACCTCTTCACTCCTTCCCGCATCCTGTTCTCTCTCTCTCTCTTTCTCTTTTTTAATTATTTTGTTTCTCTTTATTTACTCTTTCTGTAAAGTACGAAACAAATGGTGCATGTTTGTATGCATTAAAATAATGTCTACACTTATTCTTAATAAAGACGGTTGCCTTTCTGTTTCCTTTAAGGTGGTTTCCCTGAAGCGTTTACGTCTTTTAAGAGTGTCAAACGTATGTAAATCCGTTGCATGTATAACTAAGCATAAACTCATACGGAAATTTTGTAAACCTTCATTAACTACTGCGAGTTAAACAATGCTGAAAAATGGCCGATGTTATAAGTCAATGTTTTAATTCTGTTATTTTCCGATGGTTTTCCGATATGCTCCGTGTCTATCCGGCCATTTTAGTACAATCTATTGGCATACGCCGATATTCAGAATGTAATTCGGACATAAACCCCGCCAAAGTCAAATGGTTGTTGTTGTCGAATAAAAGTCTTCAAGATATACGAAATTAAAAACCAATATGGCCAATTTGAACTTTACCAGTGCGCTATATCATTTTTATCTTAGTCATAATATTTTTATTATACTTTTGAGAGGAATCTGGAAAAAAACAATTTAAATCTGTCAAAAGTTTTGGGGAAATCCTTTTTAAATATATCAGCGTAGAGCTATTTTATTTGTTGCTCCTAATTCGTTTTAGATTATCATCTTGAAGTGAACACCTGATGAAAGAGAAAAATAACTAACATCCAACCTTTTTGAAAATGCATTTGATTAAAACTTAAATAACAAACTTGAACTAAACCAGAACATGTTGCAAAGTGTTCTGCGTATTGTACACGTTACGCATCAGAATCCGGTATCTACGTGTACCCACATATTATGACAGCAGTATTCAAGATGTGTACTCGACTCTACATATCTATATACGAGATACTTTATCCCGTCGACACTCGGATGTTCACTTTGTTTTTATGAAAACTCACTACATGTAATCATGAATAAATACACTTTTCCTTGTTTCTTTAGGTCATACACTATTTCATTAATTTCATTATAGATATTTGATTCAACATTTAACAAGGCAATGTTTAGGGAAAAGAACAATCCTTCTAAGTTGATTTATGATTGTCTTTCAAGATATTATCTCTTTCTCTAGTCGTAGGTCGGTGGTTCTGACCGGGTGCATTCTGTGCCTGAAATAGTGTACAGAGGTCCCCTGGGGTCTTCCTCCACCTGAAAAGAGCTGGACGTCGTGATATGACTAAAATATTGTTAAAGCGACGTTAAATTTCCGAATAAAACAAACAAACGAACAAATATTTCTCTAGTCATATTCGCAATAAACTGATCAAATTTATGGTGCTTAACGGTTTAGCAAACAAATTGATGTGCCAATCGTACCGAACAATACAAACAACATAGAATTCTAACCAGCCAGCATGATAACAATGTCATATATTTAACACAGACTTCCATCGTGACGCGTTGAAATTATTTCAGTTCTATATAGCGCAAAAAGACCTCACTGTTCCCCTTTTTAAAGGTTATTTTAAACTTAATTTCTGTTTCCCCGAAAACAACACATCTTTCAAATATTTTGTCATTTACCAGGCAACCGAATGGTAAAGGAATATTGAAAACCGTCTCTTTATTTATTGTTGGATCAGACGTTAGCACTGGTATGCCGTCGGATTTTCCGGATGTGTATATCTCAAATGTTTGGACGGTTTGTTCCGATGTCAACGGCTTGTCATCTTCCACCACGGTGTGTCCAACTTGAACAGTAGTACCTCCCTTCAACAATACGTGAAACACATTTGTACATAGTTTGACTCCTTTCACAACCTCTACCTCTCCGCCTTTATGTTTCACTTCATCATAGGGCTCGGCGACTTTGATGCCATATGTAAGTTTCTCCACACGTGTTCTTACCAACTTTGTGTTCATCCCATACAGAACGGCCCCTTTTACAACAGCTAGATCGCCTTGGGATGGGAAGACAACGGTCTTGCTTTTTAGCATTTTGGGTAATGCTTCTTGTATTACCGAACTGTTCGCAAGTCCACCAACTAGAAGAACTATATTGGTATTCTTTAGCGGTTCTATCTTTAGGATAAAATTCAGTTCTTCGTTGAGACAGTTGATGCTATAGTCATACATACCTCTGGATAAGTGTGGCTCGATAATAAATGTTTCACCGTCGAGCTGAAAGTTGGAGGAATCTAGGCGTTGTCGGAAGTCTGC
The DNA here is from genome assembly GCA_032358795.1 of Nuttallia obscurata. Lineage (NCBI taxonomy): Eukaryota > Metazoa > Mollusca > Bivalvia > Cardiida > Psammobiidae > Nuttallia > Nuttallia obscurata. The sequence goes on along the minus strand of JAULCC010528479.1, from coordinate 8,067 downwards.
ATCATCATGAAATGCCAGTTTTCTTTTTGCGATGGTTATTAGCGAGCTTGGAACCGATAAAGATAATCTCATATTATCTTTCGTCAATTGCTTTCTCTTCTTTTTGAATTCATTAATAAGTTCAAGATAAGCAACTGTGTGTTCTGCGATCAATTCTTCTATGGTGTCACGGCCGAATGCAAGTTCAAGATATGCTTGAAATGTGACGTCGACATTGGTGCCGCCCCAATGGCCTCCACTCGGATAATGCAATGTTTTGACCGAACCATCTCCGACAGATTCGTGCGATGATATGTCAACAGTGCCACCTGGAAGTGTGCAATAGCTTTCTAGAGTTTTATTGGTTAAATTATAATTCATACAAACGACATTAGTCCAAGAGCTCTCATACATGCATATCTTTTATACATACACTACAATCCATTTAAATATAATGCTTATTTTGTGAAAGCCAAAGCAATGGTGAAATACACAGCACATAGAGTTTGCATTATAACAGGTTTTTTTCATCTTAGATTTTTTTTATATCCGCAATGCAACATGATAAAGGAAATACATATTCTTTTTGGTTTAAACATTTTCTTTCTCTTTATACTTAAGTTAGAAGAAAAGGTTTAGGCAATAAGTTATCGCAATATTAGTAACCAGGACCATTATTTCTGTTATATATTCTTTATACAGTGTATATGAACCTTAATGAACTGTTGTTACTTCTGTTATTATGCTACTGTACATGGACAACCCTCTTTTCTAATTTTAGTGACCTAGTTGTGTAAATAATTAGCCGAAAGCTAAACAAGAACCTACCTCCTAGGTCAACAGTTATATACGTGGCACCTTTCTTTTTTATATCCAGTGATACACAGTTTTCATCAGTCTGGCACAATAGGGAGGCGCATTCAGAGTCCAGCGCGATAGTCAGCCTTGCGTCCTTGATGTCAGCCTATATGGAACAACATAATGTATTAATCTAAAAATGGAGCATTGCTTACAGTCCTATATGAGAATACAATTGTCTACTGCAAATGTATATGATAGGCATCTACAATTAGGTTTATATGTTAACATCAACATTTTTAAGTTGTAAACCAAAATGGTTATTACAAAATAATAATAATAATGATGATAATATTAAACATATTTTTATTATGGTAATAATAATAGTAAAAAATGAAAATAACAAAAGAAACACTTTTTATGTGTATGTTAAAGTTTCCTTTGAACGTAACTCAAGCTTTTCAATTTAAACAAGTAATTCTAAAACTATTGACTATTTGCAAAAGAAAAGTTGTTGATACGTTTGAGGACTAAATTAATAATTTCTGCATGCTGTCAATTCGGAAAAGAATGCAGATATACATATATATGAACATATTATATTACGCGAAAAGCTGCCTCTCTCATCAGAGCTTTTGCCTTGTTGTTCCAGATGGCAGGAACAGTCACTACAAAGTGGACCTCGTTCTCATTGTAAGTGGGCGTGGCCGTGTTGATTGTCCGCATAAGATGATTCTTCATGTATTTTAGGGTCATCGTCAGAATATCCAGAGCTGGAACTTCTTGCTTTCCTGATATGTCCTTGATCTTCGTGTTCTTGTTTATGCTCTGAAAAATACACATATTTTCTTATTTATGCTCTGAAAAATACACATAATTTATGCTACAGCATTTAGTTTAACCTTAAGCCTGGTTAGGGCGACCGTGATAGAATTTGCAAACAACTTGGATCCAGATTCGACGCCGAGTAACGCAAGCTGTTTGACACTCGGCCAATTGTTTCTCCAAATATTGGGCGATACTGATGAATTTTAAAATCTATGCAGACGACAGTTTAAGCAGACGACATTTGTTCAGTAGGCTAAAGGTAAAGCAAATATGTATGTTCCATTGCAATTCCAAAGATACGAATACAATTTTGTAAATTTGCTTCTGGGAATGAGTAATAGGTTTATGGAGCTATGTATGCTTAAAGAATTGTGTAAAAATATAAAAAAAATTAGGAATTTAACGGCACTTGTCCCGAAACCTTCCGTAAACCCCTCATATGTATGTTAAGTTTGACTGCATTTACGCATATTGCTAATTTCATTAAATCAATCTGCTTATAACTTGTTAGTATTTGCCAATGATTCTTGCTAATTCAAAACTAATTTGAACTCAGACTGTTTGAATAGTGTTTTGTTTAATAACCATGTCAGAAGTGTTTAGTTTAACTTGTCTTTGTTTTATTATGTTATAAGCTTTTCGAAACTGTGGCATTGGTAGAACTAGTACTTGTTGTCTAGTCAAGGTCAGGAAAATGGTCATTCCCATTGAGCTCGAACTCGCAACATCTGCTGCGCAACGTACAATATTCACTACATCACCATGATCGTTGCTTTTCAGAAATGTTTGTTGCAACTGTTTTTAGAAAGATAATTTCCTTTCAATTCATTTGCAATAAAGGATCAGTCTTTACCATTGGATACTTGGTGATGTAACTGTTGTATGTTTACCTATATACCAATAAAATTTCTCTTTCTAGGCTTGTTGTTAATGGAAATAGACAACCCAAAATGTATAAGGTGCTTGAGTTAATTTTTATGCTAAAAGAAAAACAACAGTAAAGAATGTTGAAATGCTGACTATAATCAAATAACCTATAAGCATTTGAAAACTATTTAAAACTGGAACATTATGTAAATTAACTATTGTTTGTTACTCAGATGATATTCGTAATTTTTATTTGCATTTTTAAACAGAGTGGCATTGATTGTTTTTTCAGCAATGGACTACTTCTATGTTAAGCAGTCGAGCATTATGCACATATAAACACTATAAATCCATGTTTGAATTTGAGATATGTCTTGATCAGGACAAACTGCCGTATAAATATAGAATGCATTGTAGCTCTCACGAGACTGAGACTTTCTGCACACAGTCTGCTCATAGAAGCTGGGCGTTATTTCCAAAATAAATTGGAACGTAGACAAAGTCTCTGTACATTCTTTACTTCCAATTATATAGAAGATGAGTATTACTTTGTGCTGGCATGTCCTGTCAACAGAGATATCAGAAAATTAGTTATTAAGACTTATTACAGTACAAGACCCAGTGTTTTTAAGTTTACAGAGCTCAAGAAGTCTTCAAATCACAACGATATTTCTAAACTGGGATTTTTTTGTCAACTGCCTTTAACTTGCGTGCGTGTCTTTTAATTACAAATGGAAATGTGTAAATAGTTGTTGTTATGTCTTTGTCTATTGTGTGTGTGTGTTTGATGTACGATTAGTATTTGAGTATGTTTAACAGAAAGTTTTGAGCATTTGTAAGAACTATGATGGGTTCAATCTCAATCCTAAATACAAATGTATGTCTATACTTATGCGAATCATTAAGTCATCCATATATTTGTTTAGTAATATTACTTTTTTATAGTATGAAATGACTGAATGTATAAATATAATTGTTTATGCATGACATGTTAGGAACTATTTCATACACTTGTCACTTGCAAAAATTATGTTATATGTTTTATGTAACGACAAACATTGTATGTTTAAGGAATTATGTTAAGGAATCTTGAATCTTGAAAAAAAATCTTTGTACATGTATCTATACTTGAAAGGGTGACAACTTGTAGTATTTTTAATTTACTTGACTTTTATAACCATACCTGCAAATTACTATGATAACACTCAGTATTTAAATAGAAAATCATATGGAACTATTTAACAATATCATATTTTTAATGTATAAGAATGTTGTAGCGACGTTATAAACTTCATCATGACTGCCCCAATGATCCACAATTTTATCAAACTTCAAACAGTAATGTGTTTCTTTTCTTGAAGTTATTTTTCAAATTTTTCTTCAGTTTTGTAATTTGTTTTAATATATCTTGAATATAAGGTGACTTATTTTAAGGGTTGCCCTAATCATGTTTCTCGAGGGCGCAGGAGGTTGAGGTTAAGGAGGTTGTGGTTTCGAACCTCGAAGTGGACTTTTCTCCTGACCTTCAATTGACATACATGTAACCATATTCATAGAGTGTCTAAAGCAGTCTTTATTATCTTCTTATCATGTTTCTTATTATTTTTGTCTGCCACTTCTTTCTATACTTCTTGCCAGCTAATGTAGTTTGAATAAGATGGACACCAGAATTATCCTGAACATAGTTCGCCAGATTTCAAAGCTTTACTTTCAAGTTTTATAACAACTAGTGAAACACACGAGAAGTTTTGTTTGTTTGTTTGTTTATTTGAATTTTAACGTCGCAGTAACAGTATTTCAGTCATATCGCGACGTCCAGCTCATTAAAGGTGGAGGAAGACCCCGGGGAGCTCTGTATACTATTTCAGGCACAGAGTGCACCCGGGTAGAACCATCGACCTACCGCAAGCCAGCTGGAAGACTTCCTCATTTGAAAAATCCGAAGTGCCCAGACCGGGATTGGAACTCACAGCGGTGAGGGGTTGAGAGATTGCAAATCAACGACTATAACCACTCGGCCACGGAGGCACACACACACACGAGGAGTATATATGCTAGCTGCTAGTATATCAAAACCTAATCTACATTGTTTGATAACATATGACACAATACATAATACCCCTGTGTTTATACTGACACAATGATGTTGAACATTTATTTCTGACTTCCTTTCGCCTCCAATGGCAACATCTAATATATAAATGCATCGCCCGGATTTATACCTAATGTACTGTAAATATAGCAGTGGAAAATGTTAAAATCAAATCTCTATAAAAATTGATTCCGATATGAACCCTAAATATCCATTACATGTTTTTGTTATTTCTGTAGAAATTGCTTATTTTATAATATGATTATAACTTATTCAAGAGCTTGGTGTTACGTAATTGTTGATTGTGTATGATACACTATGTATACGTTACTGAATGCGATATATCTATATCACAACAATAAGCATTGACATGTAATAAAGATCTATGTATTTTGTCCAACTCATGTGCATTAGATCGTAGGGTGTATAAACCAACCCAACGTTTGTGTAAACTACACTTTATCTCATGCATGAGCAGGTATTATTAAACAGCTAAAGTCAGTTGTTAAAAAAGATTTGAAGAGTACAGATCAATACCTACTTTACGATAACGCGACATAAGTAATACGCTAGACTATTCTGTTGCCTCACGAATATCAGTTAAGCAGGTGAATAAATGTCTTTTCTGATAACGTATACCAAGATTAATCATACTTACGGGATTATTATAAAGTTCTTTTTTAAACCCTCTGAATAAAGTGTGGGAGTCTTCGCCGCTGTTTGCAGTCTGTGCAAATTTCTTCTCTGCATCTTGACCGTAAGCTAGAAATTTCTTCCCTGAAACAAACATTTAAATATCTTATTTATATTCTAATATTTAAATTTCAGTTTGGTGTCATACACGGATTATAAAAAAATAACGTTACTTATAACGTTCAGTTTAGTTAACCCTTAGACTGCTGAAAACTTTGCCGTCTGCTCAACCTTCGCCCACTTTTTTGATTGGCCGAGTGTATAACAGCTTGGATCCGGATTTGACGCCGAGTAACTCGTTACTAAGTGTCTAATCCGGATCAAGCCGTTTGCATATTCTATCACGGTCGCGTACAGCAGACTAAGGGTTAAAATATTCATTATGTTGACAGCATATGGATTGTAGATACACGGTCTCTACCTTGGTAGATTTGGTCTTTGGTTAGACTAAATAAGATCACTTAACATGCTCTCATTGGGGCTCGAACCTGTTTTCAGGACCTATACTATTTCAGTACATTCCCCAATAAACCTTCATCACATGACCGTAGCAACCGTGTGTAAATGGAAATAATATTTTAGAAAATTTAAAAAATGTTTTCTGAAAGGAAAATATAGGTAAAGTTTGCTTAAAGCATGGTATTACCTTTATCAAGCAGTATGCTGGAGCTCGTTCGGAAGGTATCCAGTGCTTCCCCAAATTTGGAAACCTTAATCTCTTTCGGATGACACAAGAAAGAATATGCATAACCACTCTGACTGGTCCCTATGTCAATAGCAGCCACGAGTTTTATATCCGAGTCCTCCATTGCGAGTGTTCGTATATCCAACTTTAAATATTCAATGCCTTTTAAATATTTATATTTGACTTAAGTGTTAGTGGCCAATTTATCTATATTCATCTTGTCTGAATTTACTATGCAATGAACACCTTGCGTAGTTACCAGTAAAATATTCCGTCTTTAAAACCTTTAAAATCTAACTAGATATGCAGTTTAGCGAATGTAAATAATGATATTAAGTTTCGCGATCTTCTTTGTGCATGGTGTTTTACGTGTATATTGTAGAGTGACACTTTAAGATATGGTTCAACTTATGCTTTGTAGTTTCAATTATATTTAAACCCAAACCTATAGACTGGGTGATTGATCATTGTATGATTATATAGCATGGCAAATGGCCCAGTAAAAGCTTTTGTCGGCAAGATTATCTGTTTTATAAATCCAACGTTGATCAGCTAAAAAGCCAAAGACTTTCCACATACATGCAAATCTGAGTTAAGCATTTGGTAACGGTATCGATCAATCATCTGTAGCTCGGATGACAAAACAAAGTCAATGATTTATTTCATAGTTAATTTCATAGTAAATTTCATAGTTTATCTTACAAACGTTATATATATACAGAGCTAACCGCTAATTTCACATACATCCAATACCCTGAATAGGGCGATAACGCCTACTACCAATGTTGACCATGAAGATATAACGTGCAATCCATATACTCAAAAAGGTATGTTTCCAGCGCGCTTATATACCATTTCCAGCGCGCTTATATACCATGACCATCCACAAGTAACATTTCTAAGGCTTTGAATATTTGCATACGTACATCCCACTGAGCTATTCGGGCGATATATAAATATACGAGATATCGTATATATCTCCCGATTGGCTCAGTGGTAGAATGTCCGCTTCCGGTGCTGGATGCCGCGGGTTCAATCCCTACCGGGTCAAACCAAAGACTTTAACATTGGTATAAATAGCTTTCCCTCTAGTGGACTGATTTGTCGGTGTTAGGATAAAATGACCAGGCCTCCAGGTTTATCAATGCTATACCCTTGACACATTAAAGAACCAGATAGTTATACAGAAGAGTTTTCTGTATCCACTTCACTCTCTCTTTCTGGGACGTCCATTAGCCCTGGATGGCAGAAAGTGAAGTAAATGAAATAAACAAAAACAACAACAACGTGAAGCAGCGTTCAGGGGAAAATCATTCCTACATGCACCAATCATTTGGTTTGACCTGGCCGAGGATCGAACCAGTGACCTCCCACACCGGAAGCGGACGCTCTACCACTTGAGCTAACCGGGCGGTAAGAGACTGACTCAAAATTGGTTCAATAAGGCATATGCTTTCAGCATGATCGAGCTAAAAATAAGTTTATAATAATATATATGTATAAATGAACGGTGAACCTTGGGCAAAATGTGTATTGTTCGGGAAGTGTCAATGCCTGTTCTCACATGAAAAATTAGAAATTTAATGAATTGACAGGTAACAAACTTTTTTGCAACATGTTATCATGTTAACCAGAAATGGTGAAAAATACTAGATGTAGTTCGACATAGATAAATCCCTCATTAACTTAAACCGTTGTTATTCAACTGTTTCCCCTATATTTTTTTTATAAATTATGATGTTTTTCCACTTGAGTAGTTTTCTTCTATGTCTATACCATGTTAAAGATATAGTACAGTATGACTCGTTATTTTGCATCTATTAACATAGAAGAAACTTAATGTTGTTTATTTAGCAACTAACAACAGTTGAATGAAGAAAAAACAATCAATGATATATAATTTCCAATGTATTTGTTTTTTTTTAGATAAGGACAATAAACGGGTAAGTTACCTTTTAGGACAATAATTGAGTTAGTAAACTTTAAGAACAAGAATTGAGTCAGTAAACTTTAAGAACAAAAATTGAGTCAGTTAACTTTAAGGACAAAAATTGAGTCAGTAAACTTTAAGGACAATAATTGTGTCAGTAAACTTTAAGAACAATAATTGAGTCAGTAAACTTAA
>JAULCC010528257.1:0-10735 GCA_032358795.1 Nuttallia obscurata | reverse complement strand
CATTCTCAAACGTATAAATGCATCTAGAGTGCAATTCTTCAAATGTTGTATTGCCAATGCTTCCCGCATCACACGGGGCGTTTGTAATGTGTATGAATTAAACTTTGTTTCATTGCCAATCAAATTTGATTACCCGTACTGCCGTTAAAGCACGTACTAGCAACGCCTTTAGCAATTACCGCAATGCTGTAAATGGTAAAACTGTCCGATTTTATAATGCCCTTGTTATACACCGAAATTGTATAAAACCATTTAACACGACAAAGGCGTCAGACATATCGTACGATTAAACAGATAAATATCAGTCTTTATGGAGTGTATTGTTTTAGGTTTAAGCTGGTTGCTTACTCTTGACAGGAGGAAATTGCCTCGTGTGTTTTGGTATGTTATCAACAAAGTTCGGTTAAATGACTTTGGGCCATGATTCTGTAATTAGAAATACGTTTGGGTGTCCGGTTCGCTCACTTGTAATGAAACACAGCCAAAATAATGATTGCATTTTATGCCGTGACCAAACATAGTCATGAATAAAAGTATCGGTACTTTTAAAAACTGAAGTGTTGAGAAACTCGCGAAATGTCTTCACTTACCACCGAAGTATTATTCTATAAGATTTGATCTTTCGTTTCAATCCATTACTAATGTGTAAAATTCTTTGTTGTTCTGTGTTTTACCTTTCTGAAATACAATATGTTTATGCCTTTTGTTACAAAAAAGTAGAAATGTAAACCGAAATGTTAAGTACAATTCCCGTTTTGTTACCAAATGAAACTGGTATATGCAGAACTATTGCCAAATATAAAGTTTAAATACACTTTGTTATCAAAACTACGTTGTAAAAACCAAAACTGTTTCTTTGGTAAACTTGAAAATATAAAGTAATGTTAAACAATGATATTGTAAGGTATTGCATTTGTTTCAAACTCAGATGCTAACCGAGCGTAAATATGTTTTGACAGTTCAGAAAGCAGTCAAGCTTTTAGTTGCTTGAATATTTTTTTTAAACATGCATAAACTACTAATTTTTTAATTTGGAGAGCTCACACCATGATAAGTTTAAGATAGAAGAAACCGCTCAAACGGTATCAGCGTTTGCAAAATAAAATGCAATAAAGTACATGTAGTTAAATTGTCATTTCACAAGACGACTCTTGTGTAACATCACTAGCGTTTAATGTTTTGATAAAGTTGGAACAACACATGTAAGAAATTTATATGGGCGACACAGCGTTAAATCCTTTATTACTGGATCTAAAGCTTATTTGACTTACTGCATCAAACAAATCTACTTAAACATTTTAGTTCGGATAGAAATATATACATGCTTAACCGACATATATCAAATACAGATGAAAACGTAATTATAGAGTGGCTTGATACAATCATTTATCATCCGAATTGAGGAAACTGGTATTATAGTTGCATTTGTACGTATCACTCTAAAAACTGTTTGAATGATATATATATAATGTAAGATGGACCTAAGGCCTGAATGTTTTAGTAAGCCATTTGAATTTAATGATTTCGCTTCTGTTTGATACATCACGTAATAATATATAAAGTGTTTTTTAAAGTATCTTGTGGCATCAGTTTTGATACTTGCAAAATGATAAAAGATAGCGTGCCTGCATTTACGACAATTGCATTTTGCAATTACAAAAAAATGTTGAATGTGATCCAAGCCATAAAATCACTCGCATACATTCATTATTACATCTTACGTCTAGTCCGAGGCACTTATTAATTTCTGGCAACGGATTGGTTTGTTTTCCCCGGATAAGAGGGTGAAAAATGACTTCAAAGTGTTCCTAAAGCGACGATATGACTTAATAATGTAGCAAATGCGGATGCATCAAGACCAGATCTGGTTATTGATTGCATCTGATTTCTGAAGGGTCAGATTTGAGTATCCTTAACTGTAACTACGTGTTTGTATTTTTTGACATAGGAAGCCGTCCAGTCTTCGTTCGGATACAATTTCCTTTTTTAATATCATTCTTAGGCGTCGGGAGATAGGTTATGCATTTATACGTTATCTTTTTATGATTTTAAGCTTTAAGATTAAGATTTAAAAGACACTAAACATGTAACGTTTTTATTTGTATTTTGAATGACAGACCCAATTATACCATTTCTTACTCTATGCGTAAACCCATCTTAACTGATTAGATCCGTAAAATGATAACTATTTATGCACACAGCTGTCAAATTTTTCTTGAAGTCTGTAAATATTTGGAATACCTTACGTGTTAACTTTAGATAAGTTCAGACTGTGTCTAGTTGTTCTCTTCTTTAATGTCGTAAAAATGTTGATTTATATAGACGAGAATGGGTTTAATTTATCCAGATAGGTCTTATTTGAGGTTAGGTGTGAAGGCACTTCTGTTACCCATTTACTTATCTACTTCACAGCGACATATCGGCAAACCCGAAGCGTTTTATACGACAATGGCCTCAGTGAGAAGTTTTTTTGTGCGTGTGTGCTTGGCTTAGCTCATGGTGAATGCATTTTCCCTTTTTTAATGTCATTGTACCTCAAATACCTGGAAGAGACTTTCACTTTAAAATAATACAAATGGAATGACGAAGACATGTTACAAATATCTTTACTTAGTTATGCTGGCTATTTTTCCAGAACTGAAGTTGGTTTGCAACAAGGTTTCGATGCTATATGAATATTGTCGAAAATGGAAAATAAATGTAAATACAGACAAAACCGCAATCTTGATTTTTAGGAAAGAATGAAATATTAGATATAACCAGCAAATAATGGAAAAGTTTGTACAACAGGCGGGGAATTCACAGGTTCACACGAAGCTTTATGTGGTCAAGCGTTAATAGCTATACATGTATTTACATTGAAATCTTATATGCACAGATTTATGAGTTGTACAGTCAGCCACTCATTGGAACTTTTTGATAAACTTATTTCACAGATTTCAAATTACGGCGGAGAAGTATGGGAATGCGTATGTGACTGTATTCATCTTCGTTTTTGCAAAAAAATATTATGAGTAAGAACAACGACTCAAAATAACTTTTTTATGGAGAACTGGAAAGAAACTAATATTAAACACTACAGGATTATATCAATCGTATTATATTGGCTCAAACTTACCAACTGCAGTTACTCAAATATGATAAAAAATATTCAATATGATGTAGACCAAACATTCCCAGATAAAAACGCATGGGCTATTAATGTAAAACGTATTTTAGAGAATTTAGGCTTTAATAATGTATGTCTAGAGCAAGGTGTAGGAGACAAACAAATTATGAATTTTCAAATAGATATTAACTGACACTTTCCAACAAAAATTGGAACGAACTCTACAAGGGTAAGATCATATAAACTGTTTTCTGACTTTAGATTTTAAATTTATCTTGACAATATTTCAGTACAAAATTGAGACAGTCTCTAGCTAGGTTACGACTTTCGGCTCATACATGTAGATTCTTGCCATGTCTGTTTTTAAAAGCTTTAGATTAAAGAGAAATGAACATATAACTTCCTATAATGGGAGATTGACAACTAAATTGAAATAAAAAGAGGTAGGAAATGAAAAACTGAAAATCAGAGAGGGAGAGAGAGAGAGGGTTTGTTATTTTTGCTTTTGATGAAATTATTATTATTTTGTAAATACCAATTGCCATGGATGTTGTTTTCAATAAGGCATGTACACCTATTTTTAAAAGGTAATGTTTGTTATGCAATTATTGAAAAGAAATACTTGCCATATTTGAGAACATGTGAAATAAACTACATTTCCCTCTCTGACTGCAATCAGTTTTCGTATTATAAATAATTGTTGATAAAAAAAAACTTTAGACATGCTTTACGCTCGCACTGATAAAACCAACCAAACATATCTAAATGCTACACGAATAGTTATACAAAATTTATATAAAAATATGCTGTATATATCACAGTTTGTCAAATACTGACATGTCATTGACATATAAGTACATGTATTTGGTTTGTTTTGTAATTTTAATAAAATGTACCAATTTATCCATGATTTCAAATTGGAAATTTAGAAGACACAATTCCTTAAAACAGGTAATAAAATGAAACAATGCGTGCAATTGCATTTACATTAACGATGTTGCACACATGTATTTAAATATGTTGATTAGATTTTCATATTCACTAACACTGATGTTATAGGAAACAAATCGTCGAAATATCAACTACATTGTACGACACCGTTTAATCATGTCGTGTCGTGGTATTTGATAATGTTTGACTTAATACTGACGTTGATGTTAAATAAGTATATAGGTATGCTAAATATAAACGCTCTACTGATTTTTATACCTGTAACATAGCTAATCAAGCACCACAAAGAAAAGGTTGAGGTAGTTGATTCCCTACATGAGAAAAAAATTCTTTTGTTCTATGAGGTGAACTGTTATTCTGTTCAAATAAAATTTCAACATTTTGACAAGATTTTGTAACATTATATAATCATTCGAATGTCATGTATTTAATCTAACAAACAAATTGTAATAAACAATTATATGAAAAAGTAACTTTTATCTTAGATATAATTATAATGAACATTGAATTATAAATTTCTTCCATTACATTTGATATGTTTGTCAAAGGTGATAACTTAAGCAAATTACATTGAAACATTGGTTAACATGCAAAATGTTATAATCTTAAAATAATAATTAAGTCGAAGAAACTTAAAGTATATTAGTTTGACAAATATAGAGAACAGGTGACTAAACTGAAGAGTGTTCAATAAGTTAAAAAACAAAGCTTCTTTATTCACATGAAAAGAAAGACTTTCATTTTTGCACTAAGTCAACATGATAATGAATAACCAAATTGTACTTAACCAAGAAAAAAATTGAAAAAAGACAATAATTAATTTAAAAAACAACAACAACTAGGATTAGTTTATATACACAGCCTTCTCATGATAGTGGCACGTTGGTAAAAGTTGCAAAGTTATAGCTCTGATGTGTCACCAAGATCAAACTTCTTTCAAAATGCAAATTCGAGTTATCTAACATGCTTGATCTAACTATCTTATGATAGTGACTACATGTTAAAGTTTCAAAGCATTTGCTTTGAAGTTTTACCACAAACTTTTGAGCTAAAAATAAAACTTAACCAAGAAACAGTATTTTCTAATATCCAAAAAGGCCAATGATTAAAGCAAAATACCTGTTAAAGTTATGTCACTTGATCTGTCACACCATGATTGTAAATACGTGTTGCAAGTTTTAAAGTAATAGCTTTGGCCAACTAGGAGAAAAATGACATTAACACAAAACTAACTAAACAAACAATTTCTAAGTCTAAAAAGACCAATAATTCATACAAAATGCAAACTGCAGTTATTTAAGTAAATTTTCATTAACAGTGATAGTAATTATATGGTTAAAGTATCAAAGCAACACCTTTGAAGGTTAACCACAAGCAGTGGACCTAAACATAAAACTTCATCAAGAAACAGTGTTTTTATAAGTCCATAAACGGCCCATTACCCCATTTTAATTACCAGCTAGAGATATAACCCCTGTCCTACACAGTCATATCATGATAGTTAATAAGTTTTGCAAGTTTTAAAGCAATAACTTTGACCAAATAGGAGAACGGTGGACCTTAAAATAAAACTTGAGCAAGAAAAATGTGTTTTCTAAGTCCAAAAGTGTCCATAACCCATGCAATATACTAGCTAGAGTTATACCCTTTGTCCTTCACAGTAATGACATGATGGTAAATAAGTGTGGCAAGTTTAAAAGCAATAGCTTTGACCAATGAGAGAATTGTGGACCTAACCATATAACTTAATCTTGAGCTGCAACGCCGACGCCGACGACGACCAAGTCACGATAATAGCTCATCTTTTTATTCCAAAAGATCAGACGAGCCAATGATTTAATTTATTACTTAAAGTGAAATTTAAGTGTTTCGTGATTCTTTACGTAGCGTGACGCTAGTATCGTGATTGAGATGTTCGTGAATCGTTTCATCCCTAGTATTTTCAATTTATTTTAGTTTTCGTATTTTACTATACGGAGCGTGGGAAAATTCACAACTTAATCAACACTTAGTCTCAGCAGATATCATGTTTTCTCCTACATGCCTTGTTGTAAAATCGAAGCGAAGTAATACTACTGCAACACAATATTCCCAATGTGAAATCTAGAGCAATGTGAATTTGATAAACTCCAATTAGTATACGCATTAAATCTAGAATTAAGCATTCAAATATTTGTTTTTTAGGAATATAAATGTCCATTATTTGTTCTTACCTGATGCAGTTCGTCACATAAATGAGACTTTTCTCTAAGGACAGCAGGTTAAAAAAAACTGAAAATGTATAACTGGTCAATGAAGGCTTCTTGTAGGGAAGCTATCTAAATTGTCATCAGATGTAAAACCGATCAGATATCTGGCCGACATCAAGTCAATGAGTAAATCTAGACCCATTATCGTTTTTTAGTATGTAAGCTTGATAGTTTGTTATCAATAATAGTTCTCAACATGTATTTTGTGGGAAGTTCCTGCTGATTGGGTGATGAACTGAGCAAGATCTTAAGTGCTGGGTGTTTGATAAGGATTTAATTGATGAAGTTTATTTAATCTTATTTCCCCCAGCGGTTTTATAATGTTTATAGTCGGATATTTTGTTTTGCTATTTTTGTTACTTCGATTAGAATTAAGTCGGGGCCAAACCTGATTGTAAATGGCATGATTCCGTATAGTCTGCACCTGTACTGCATATTGTATTTACAATATTTTTAGATATATGGATAATAATTTGAAAATAAATAGAATACATACGTTTTACAAATGTATACGCCAAAAGGCGCTGCTAAAAAAAAGTTAGGTCACTCCCCGTTTTGGTTCGTTAAGTTCTTAGAACAAAACTTTATAGATGGTCATATGAATACAAAAGTTAGTAGGAAACTAAACAGTTATGCGTGGCAACAAAAGTATCTCAGTTGAAATGTATATAAAATTAGAGACTCTTTTAATAAAATGGAAGACAAAATCCTTTTGTGAAAATAAGGATGAATCAATAAATACACGAGCAGCATCACATTTGTTGGTATCTGTAAGGTAAGAAAATGCTTTAAAGGTTGTAAGTTATTGTTGTCACTTAAATATATGAGCTAAATTAAAGACTCTGGATATTAAGTTTGCGAAATTTATTGGTGACCTGAAAATATTGACGATGTGCATATGAAAAGAATTGACACTGAAAAGGTAAATGTTCAGCGTCTTCCCTTTCGAAGTCACATTCACAGTTCCGCTGTTATTATGTATGGTCATCATATAAGTCATAATTGAAATTGTTGTGTTTACCTGTAGTCTTGAATAGTTATTAACCCAAACTGCCAAACAAATGTCGTCTGCTTAAACTGTCTTCTGCCTTGAATTTGAAATTCATCGGAATCGCCCAATATTTTGGGAAACAATTGGCCGAGTGTCCAACAGCTTGGATCCTGATTAGACGCCGAGTTACTCGGCGACTAATCTGGATCTAAGCTGTTGGCAAATTCTATCACGGTTTCCTTAGCAGGCTAAAGGTTAAGCATAAACGGTCACCTACACTATTGCAAAATGGCATTCCAGTTCTTTAACTTCGATTCTTGTTTTTTACTTTGTTTCTGGTTTAAGTAAATGTTAAGATTTTATTGCTATAGTAAAAATGATTTAAAATTTATTTGTGTGCTCCTGTTTTGGACATGGACATCATCAAAAAATTTCAAACCGTTTGGGGTTTCTTTATCGACTGTATTTTGTTCTATATGCGCAATCTTTGTAGTAATCTGTGACGGCTATTAATTAAGTTACAATACCACATTCTGCAAACTATCATCTACTCATGACTTTATGAAAATGTATAAAAAAATTTCTCTGAGCACGTTAAAAATGCAAAAGTTTCCTGTTGCAGTATTTCCATTATTTCCATTCAAAAATGCAAATAATATTCAGTCCAGGCATTTACGTAATGTACATATAAATAATTAGTTTTGCATTTAGTTTGGAATTTATATCAAGGTCAATCTTATCTGGCATATGCTTACAATGATATAGAAACATACACGGCCTTGCAATACTTACTCTGACGTTAATCCAGCTTATGCAGAATATAAAACATTTCTTAGAAACGGATGTTTCAGTACTATGTGACAGTAATGTTAAGGCTCCCTTATACTTACTTGAATTAGACGGTAAACCTATACACACCGTTTTAAGTGATTCCTGCAATCCATCTGGAATGTAGTAAGTTTGCAAATATCAGCATTAAACACTGTACTCAAATATAGCGTAAAAGTCTGATAGACATCATACGTTCGCAGAAAGATAAAGTGACAATTCATCAATCTGAAGAATGATTTAAAATGAAAGCTTCTGTATGTTAGACCTATGTACGAGCGTAATGCGTTTTGAACAAATAACTGTTTCAACAATGCGTGATGTACATTTATCTGATGTAATTTACATATCATTTCTGTCATATTTGCATCATGTCCTGTGAATCTAAAATTTCACAAAGGACCAAATATGTAGAAAACATACGCGAATATCAATTGACTTAAAACAACTAGCGTGCTAAAGTGAACCATTTTGAAGATAATGCGTTCAACAACACATTATGCTAAAATATCAGTAAAATGCATTCGCTTTGGTATGTTAAGATAAATTTAACTCATTGAAGGTATGCTGTCGTTTCTGTATTTCTTCATTTTCTAGAGCTTTAATGGCAAATGGAGTTTCAGTTATACTCTGTGACACTATAATGATAATATAAAATGTTAAGCGTTTTTCTATGTAGATATTTGGAACACTTTCCACACAACTGAGTAGAAATTTCATATTAGTCCTAAAAGAACTTTTTTGCTTACTTGAATAAAACACTTACCTCAGAATGTATTTTCTATAATGATATGCATCAAAAACTACTAAACCACCTGAAGAATGAAACTCAGCTGCTTTAATAATATACTTAGACTCGAAAATAGTACTTTCATGATTTAACTGGAAAAAGGAAACTTACAAATACCGAAAATAAGGAAGTATTTTTTGTATGTTTATCGCTATGCCTTCACCTTATTTCCTGGTGCAATTTGCTCAACTTTTGATGGTTGAGGAAGACCCCAGCCATCTCTCGGTAGAACTATTGTTGGAACAGTGGTCGTGTGGTAAGACGCAGGACTCGGGATGGAAAGATCCTGTGTTAAAATCCTATTCTGGCCGTCAGAAAATTAATCCCACATTCACCATGGTGTATAAATGGGTACATTGGATGGTGTAGTCCAATGTGCCGTGGCTACAATCTTCGCCATGTGTTAACGGCCAGTTCCTCTTACAGCCTGATAATCGGGACAAAATATGTAAAACACCTTTGAACGTATGTCCAATATGAAAAGGCGGATATATAGATGTGGTTAAATGGAAAAAGAAATGTCGCCCTTTTGTAAGCTTGCCGAACCAAATTGATTCGAACATAAAAAATATGTCTTTGTGATGCATAAATGGTATTCAAACCCCGTAACCTCATAGCGGTAAATGACTGAAGCATTCCAAGTCAATGACTGTATCCAATGATAAATAGATTCCTCTCTGTAAGGAAGTAACTCAACTTCACAAAACCTAAGATGAGTTTTTAAAGTTTAAATTCATTTAGATAATTTTGTATTTTAATTATCCAGTCAATATTCAAAAACTCCTCACTATCGTGTTCAGAATACGTATACTAAATGGGAAAAAGTAAAATTTTATATACATCCTCTGCAGTTTTGTCATTTTAGAATGACAGAAAAAAAGAACTTCATTTTGGTATACTGTTTAATCACTGTTTATCTGTTAACAGGATTATATTAAACTGTTGACAGCATAATCTCGAAAACTGAATCATGTTAATACTCCTGAAAAATAACTGATTTTCAAATTCCTAGCGCAAATGAAACAAATGTGTTGTTTTCTTGACAATGCTATCAATGCAATGCTTTATAATTAAACGTCAAGTCACGAAAACTACCGTCTAAATGAACTGAAAACGATGTTTGCTATCTATAGTTTTTAAATAAGAACATCTTAATAATTTATGATTCAGAAGTTATTTCCTATGTGCAATACACTTTGTGTTATAGACCAGTTCTCGGACACAATACTCCTAAATCTACCAAATGTAAGTCACATAAAAGCTGAATTAAACCAAGAAGACGGACTTCTGTCAATGACAACAAAGTTATCAGACGTAGAGGCCATAGGAGTCATTCACGTAACGGTTTCCATTAAATAAACATGTTTAGTGACAGATGTCTAGGACAGTAGTTTAAGACTGCTTATGATATTATTTCAGTAGTTAAAATATGTCGAACAAAAAATGTAAAAAATAAAGAAAGCTTTCAAGTTACAAATACGTACGTCGCTAGACAGATTAAGTTGACATCTTGTAGACTGAAACCATTGAAATGGATCAACTTAACCGCTTTCAAAACAAAACGTGCGAGTATGTCAAGCTACAGTATGCCACAGTTATTATCATTTATCATAAAGAAGTCTTTATTATTACTATGCTGCATCAAGTGTCTGTTAGTTACACTACGTGCATTTTGGAGAACTTATTCTTAACATATATAATTATTTTTCACGTAAGCGTGCAGATTTTGCCGTGTCGTAAATGAGCCAATATCAAATTTGGGCATATTTTGTGTCTCCAGATGTTTTAAGTATGTTTTTAATATTTCGCATAGAAAA
>JAULCC010528146.1:0-10735 GCA_032358795.1 Nuttallia obscurata | reverse complement strand
CAGTCATATCGCGACGTCCAGCTCATTACAGGTGGAGGAAGACCCCGCGGGACCTCTGTACACTATTTCAGGCACAGAACGCACCCGGGTAAAACCACCGACCTACCGCAAGCCAGCTGGAAGAGATTGCAAGTCAACGACTATAACCACTCGGCTACGGAGGCCCCAACGTCAATAATAGAGACTCCTTAGTCCGTACGTCAATAAATGGAGATGCCTTTGTCCGTAGGGCAATAAACAGAGATCTTTTTGTCCGTACACCAACCAATAAATGGAGACTTCTTAAAAAGAAAGTCAATGCATGGATACTTTTTAGTCCCTACGTCAATAAATACCTCGATGCCCCTTATTCCATACGTCAACAATAGAGATTCCTTAATCTATACGTCAACCCAACAGTCTAGCGTTAAATTCTTTTAACGGTTTTCACAAATACATTCCATTTCCATCTATTTGTTTTTTCTTTGGACATTTTTGACAGCACCTCAATTAATCTTCTCGCCTCCATGATAGGAAAAGCATATCAGTGAAAATTTACGCGGTATATCGTTCTAGATTCCCTAGTCAATTTGAATATGTACGCATATCAGGTTTAATAGTTTATATGCTTCTTTCTCGATCATTTAAACATCCTGTAATACATAAAACGCCGGTAGGTGTTTAACATTGAACTTATAAGGCGTAAAGAAAATTTGAGTTTGACACAGTCAACAGATATAATAATTTGGGCATGGTGTACGTGATAATGACAGCGATGTGCACATAAACAATTGTGATATATAGACTAATCGTTTTCTGAGCTGTATATATATATATATATATATATATATATATAAAATCTTACATGAGTGCTCATGAATTACTGGATTTATAAAATGAGTTTTTTGAAAACGAGACTTGTCAAGTTTTTATTGTTTTCAAAATACGACTTTAAAAATTGCAATCATTCATGAGCACGAATGCTTTTTATAACATAACGATCTAAAACAGGTGAAGGTGTCAAATGAATACAAAAACTTCTCTATATACATGTACAAATCTAATTTTAACGCCATCTGAGGACATTGTTGATGAAGTGACGTCATCGTGGTTCCAGTTTATTCAGGCGGTTTTAAGAATTTCATTTATTGTATTTTCATTATTATATGTTTTTGGCGCAATATAGCCTTTGTGTGCTGACGTGCCGTAAAACCCCATTTAGCTCACTCACTAAGAATTCCATAGCGCCAGACCGGGACGCAAATATCGTGACGTCATATATATCACAATTATCACTAGTGAATATCAACCCGTGGACATCGCAGAATATGTAATGGCGTTATTTTACGCTGGCGCCGTAAGTAATATTTTATTTTAAGTTTTTTTCAAAACAAGCAATCTAAACTTGTTTTTCATCTAAACTGATAATTGACAACCAAGTGGTTGGCCAACAAGCATTCTTCTGGCAGAATTAAAATAATTGAACATTTGAAAAAAGAGATAACGTTCTTCTAATAATTGAATCTCACATATTAACGTTTTCGGAACATTTCATGAATATATTTCTTAAACGTGTGTAACTAAAAGCTAAGAGGAGGAAAGGAAATGTTACCTCAATCACTTCCTGAACAGTGAACACCATCTGTAGATAAAATATACCTCTAACAACCGTTGATTAGAAATATTATAAAATAGGACATTACACTGCTTAACTCCAGAGTGTAGTAACATAGAAAAACAGCTTATATCCGAATGTGACGTAATCGGATTCTCATTCGGATCCAAGCTGTTTAACACTCGGTCAATGGCTTTACCGATGGTCGAGGGATTGTGTGAATTCTAAAGCGGAAGTATACACAGTATTGCGCATGTTTAAAACCTTCCTGAAAGAGAAGAGGTTAAAATTTCTCTTCTTCTCTGACAAATGCGTTTCTATGTTACCAACTTACCACGATACACTATTTTTAAGTGAACTTGGTGATTGTCATCGATTCAAGTTTAACAAACTGTTCTGACAATGACATCTATCTTTCTTATATTTCCACTACTATTTTCTAGATTAAACACGGTTGATAAACCCATGAGAACCATTATCTTAAAACTTTCGCAGTTTGCTAAAAGAAATAGGTATTCAATTCATTATAGATATTGATTTGAAGTTATAACGCTTTAAAGCATACACTCATTCTTATTCTGAGACATTTATGACTATATTACAGCAGAAAATCACGTGATTTATTTTTAACAAATAGGTAAGTAAACGCTGGACTTGAAAAAAACTTCTTTGCATCAGAAAGGTTTTTTAACCCTTAGACTGCTAAGTAACTCGGTGTCTAATCCAGATCCAATTTGTTTGACCCTCGGTCATTTGATTCTCCAAATAATTGGTTTATTTCGATTGAATATAAAATCAAGGCAGACGACAGTTTAAGCAGGAGACATTTTTCAGCAGACTAAGGTTTAACAGAAAACAGAGATAGTATAACACCTGCATTAAGATGACATTACTAAGTTACTCAAGTTAAACGCAACGAAACATCTGAAAACTGTATCACAAACTTTATTGGCATACTACATTCTTTAATCTAAATATATTGCTCCCGGCTTCCATAACCACTCATACTTCTGAAATAAAAACAGTAAACGGTTGCCACGGAATCAATTTTATACGTCAAAATTGAGATTAGAATTTATATCAGTTGCTTTTGACTATTGTTAGCGGGTGTCCAATCAGAAAGATTGATTTTGACGATATAATGAAGAATATTTCATTTACGAGGTCCTATAAATCATTACTTTTTCCGACAGTCTAAGGCTATTTGCAGATGAAGTACAAGTGCTTGCTGATTGGCAAAAATCAAAATCCCAATTGTTTGTAAACGCATATTAATATCAGACATCTTACGAGACAGGCTGACACACTTTATGTATTTACATAATTGCTGCTAAAGAATCACCATTTGGCGTTAATTAATAAGTGTCGGCTAGTTTATTTGATATCTTTTCGCAATTAATGTAATACATATATAGGCAAATGTTAAACAGCGGCGAAGTTAGAAAGTGAAGTCGTCAGCATGTAGGTGCAGTGGTTAGAATTCTGGCGGTGTCGTCAGAATGAAGATGCAGAGGTCAGACTATTGGTGTTGCGGTACGAATGTTGATTTAGTGGTTCGAATGTTGGTACAGTGATCAAAATGTAGGTGCAATGGATAGAATGTATGCGCTGTGCTCTGTACGTTAGTGCAATGATCTAGTTGTTGGTGAAGTGGCTGCTTTTGTTGTCAGAATGATGGTGTAGTTGTATGATGAAGGTGTATTCTTAAGATATTGATGTTGTCGTCAAACTTTTGGTGTAGGGGTTAGAATATTTGTGTAGTGGTCAGAATAGTGGTATTGTGTTCAGAATGATGATGTTGTTGTCGGAATGAAGGTGTAGTTGATGAAATCTTGGTGCTGTCGTCAGAATGTTCGTGTAGTGGTCAGAATATTGCTGCAGTTATCAGAATGATAAGAATTTTGGTGTTGTTGTTAGAATGTTGTGTTATAGTCTGGATGATGAAATTTTTGTCGGAATATCGGTGTAGTCGTATGTTGATGCAGTGGTCTGAATGTTTTAGTTGTGGTCAGACTGCTGGTGTAGTGGTCAGACTGTTGGTGTAGTGGTCAGACTGTTGGTGTAGTTGTCAGACTGTTGGTGAAGTGGTCAGACTGCTGGTGAAGTGGTCAGACTGTTGGTGTAGTGGTCAGACTGTTGGTGAAATGGTCAGACTGTTGGTGAAGTGGCCAGACTGTTTGTGAAGTGCTCAGACTGTTGGTGAAGTGGTCAGGCTGTTGGTGAAATGGTCAAAATCATAAGAGCCAGAATAAAGGTGTAATAATCTGAATATTGCTGTTGTGGTCAGAGCATTATTGTAGTCGTAAGAGTGTCGTCGCTGTTGTCAAAATGTTGTAGAATGGTCAGTATGTTTTGAAGTGGCCAGAATATTGTTGAAGTGGTCAGAATGTTATAGTAGGGGTCATAATGTTAGTGTTGTTGTCAGAATGTCGATTTATTGATCAGAATGTTGGTGTAGTGATCAGAATGTTGGTGCGCTTGTCATAATGAATGTGTAGTGGTCAGAATGTAAGTGATGTATTCAGAATGTTTGTTTAGTGGTCAGAATGTTGGTGCTGTATTCCGAATGTTTGTGTAGTGGTTAGAATGTTGGTGCTGTATTCAGAATGTTGGTGATGTATTCAGTATGTGTAGTGATCAGAATGTAAGTGATGTATTCAGAATGTTTGTTTAGTGGTCAGAATGTTGGTGCTCTGTATACAGAATGTTGGTGTGGTGATCAGAATATTGGTGCCGTTGTCAGACTGATATAGTAGTGGTCAGAATGTTGGTGCTGTATTCAGAATGTTTGTGTAGTAGTCAGTATGTTGGTGCGGTTGTCATAATGTTTATGTTGCGGTCAGAATATTGGTGCGGTATTCAGAATGTTGGTGATGTATTCAGAATGTTGGTTTAGTGGTGGAGAGAATGTTGGTGCTGTCTACAGAATGTTTGTGTAGTAGTCAGAATGTTGGTGCTGTATTCAGAATGTTGGTTATGTATTCAGAATGTTGGTTAAGTGACGGAGAGAACGTTGGTGCTGTATTCAGAATGTTTATGTAGTGGTCAGACTGTTGGTGCTGTATTCAGAATGTTTGTGTAGTGAGTGGTTAGAATGTTGGTGATATATTCAGAATATTGGTGTAGTGATCAGAATGTTGGTGCGGTTATCAGGATGATAGTGTAGTTGTCAGAATGTTGGTGATGTATTCAGAATGTTGTTTAGTGGTGGACAGAATGTTGGTGCTGTATTCGGAATGTTTGTGTAGTGGTCAGAATGTTGAGTTTGTAATTGATGAATCGCAATTATATTATCTTGTCTTCCCCAGCTATTATACATTATACCCATTTATCTGGAGTAATTGTTTATCATTTCATGAAAATTTATATCTTCATTTTTAGAAGCTTAATTAATTAAACAATAAATTATTATGCAATTAATCAATTAAAAAACAAACTCTAATTTTTTAAACACTAGGTATGTTCAAGTCGTTAAATTATCGGATGAAGTTTGAATCTGACATTTAAATGTTAAAACATAATGCCTAGCACATAGTGTAATGAATATTTTCATGTCTGAGCATGCATTTTCTATGCATGTGTTTATGGTCAACGGCGATGTATTTGTCGATGTGTCTAATTAAATTAAGTTTGATTGAGTTGTTTACATCATTTTTATATCATTTATAGAGACATTTCAATAAATTATAACATTATGAAAAATCACTAGTGGAATAATGATTTATAGATTTCACTCTTCCGGTATGCTGAAAGCCATTTTTGTACAAATCACGTAGCGTTATGCGTGAAGACACCGGTTTGCAAGATAAGAATATATAACAGAACAAGACAATGATGACGCCATAATCTGACAGATATAGTTTGAAGCTGTTTTGCGGCAATTAATGTTCAGAACCTTTTAGATATGAGACTATATCATTTTTAAACGGTTTTTTTTTTCAAAGCAAAAACGAAATAGATGTATTGTTTGTTTCAGTGTAAGATAAGTTATTTTATCTTGTGAAAAGTAAAAATGCGAAATTTGCAATTCGTGAAAATTTTCACTCAATGAAATATTTTTTTTACTCTGAAACAAACAGTTTCCATCTAAATGACGAAATTTTCCAATGAATTTGAATCTTTAACTTGACAAAACAAATATTACTGACAGTCTATCACATATTGCACCGTGTCAAATTATTGGAAAGGCAAAAGAAGGCTCTGAAATCACTAATCGTTTTTGAGAGTATTCTTTGACTTGACATCGAGAATTAAATTCAAACCATGGTTATTATGCTATATATTTCTGAGATAAATAAAACAATTAGCCGCATTTTATGTACCTACCATCATTTTAATATGTATGGAAAATTTTGAATGAAAAACAAATAGTTTTCATGAATTGCAAATTTCGCAATTACTTTTCAAAAGAAGAAATGATTTCTTATCTTACACTGAAACAAACAAAACGCTCTTTCTTAGTTACAATAAAAATACATTTAGGGTGCAGTAGCGTAGTGGATATGATGTCTGCCTTGTGTTCAGGAGGTTGCGAGCCCAGAAGGGGCTTTTCTCTTGACCTTCATTTGTTTGACACCCAGTACTGGTTCTATCCAGTAAACGGACTCGAACGTGATTCTACAAGCCATAGATTTTCAAATAACGCTACAATAAATAAGTTTAAACCAATCCTATGTTGAATATGTATTTTAAGACTGGTTTTGTGAATGCCATGTCATATTGATAAAAGCGTAGCAACTGCAAAGACACTCATTCATAGGAATATGATAAAGATATATATTTGACTGCCAGGGTAACCTGATATCTAAGCATCTCAGCATTTATTGTTCTAAATATAAATTCCTCCAGACAGTAGGAGGTGAAAGGCATTATTTTGCCTTGCATATCATTATCCTCAGAGCTTAATATGTAACTATGCGCACTATAAGTAAGTGGTTATATGCGCAATATTGCCTTCTAATAGAGTTTATGACCCCCTGCATCTTAATGGTGTGTGAAAGATTCATAAGCGGCAAAGTTAAGTGAACTTAACCCTTAAATAGCTGAAATGTCTATAAATCAGAATCGATCACCTTGCATACTCACGGTTCGCTAAAACGCATTTGCTATAAGCGTAATTAGATAGTGTAATCAAGTTCCACGTATAATCGGGTTCCGGGATTAATTCGTTTTATTATATCTCATTGTCTTAATAAGCACGAATTAAAGTGTTTTCTATCGCAGGTTGTCTGGAGAAGGATGGACGAGGATTTTCCGCTTACTATTGGTGAAACTTCGTTTTCCCCCAAGGACGACATGGCCATAGATCACACAAACTTGTCACCGTCCAGCAGTACTTGGGATTTACTTATTAAAAACACACAGCGTCACCATGCCGGAGTGTATGAGTGCCAAGTCACCGCTAACCATCTCATTGCCCAATATGTTACTTTAAATGTGATAGGTAAGTTTGCCCATTGCAGGGTCGTCGTAAACCATCTCGCTCATTGACAAGTGTGCGCCTTTATTAGACAGGTACGTCTAAACACCGACAAAGGCTTGCAACGAGCTCAAACTACCACCTTGTCCGATTTATCATTTGCCCGATTTGTCATTTTAATAGGAAAATGTTAGTTTTTGAAGTGATAAGTGTTTGCAATCTTCGGCATATTCAAAGCTGCATCTTTAATTATTAGAGGTAGGTTTTAGATGACCATGGTAGCAGAAGTGTTTACAATTTATATCGTTGTATAGCTGTTAAACCTCATTTTTTGCAGGTAAGTTTAACAGGTTTATTTAATTTAAAGCGTTTACAGGCTGTAGCATTGTCAAGTTTTTAAATTTGTTTTGTTACAGCTAAGTTTTACTTGCTTTTGACAACATATATCTTTACAAGTTGTATCATTGTAAAGCTTTAAATAAGTTTGTTACAGGTAAGTTTTATGTGCTTTTAAGCAAACATATGTGTTTACAAGCTATACCATTTTCAAGAGTTTGATAATAACTTTTTTCAGGTAAATTAAATATATTTTTAAATTACAAGAGTTTACTGCTGTAGCTATGTCTAGCTTTTTTCATATAATTGATACATTGTATACGTTTTACGTGGTTTTGAAATAAGAACGGTTTACAACCTATAGCATTGTCAATGTTTTTTATGTAATGAATGCGAATTAAAAACAATGTAGCGGTAAAAATAAGTGACGTAAAAATCAAAATATGTAACACGAAAAAATGTGTTACATTTTTTTCTAACACAACAATTCAATCTAAATCACCATAATGTTTAAAACAATATGCTGTCCCGTAGCCTTTCTACATGAGGAAGCAGGTTAGGCATTAAGCCGGTACCGCACCCTACCTTTCCGAACCACAGGTAAAATACGGAAATTAATACATGAGTGTTTATTATTTATATGATTTATTAAATGAGTCTTTTGGAAACGATAACAAGCGAGGCTTTGCCTTTATTTTCTACTAAATAGCATGTACAAAATCCGCGAAATACAAATTCTCTGACGACTCCTAGCCACTTTCCATCGATTCTAACCCGGTCGTACAGCGAAATGACATTTGACTTCATTTAGTATGTTAACTATCGTTTGACAGCGCGTATGAATTCACATAATTATACCACTATTGATATACCGGAAATTATATCACACTGTTACATCAGGCTCGCACCGCAGGTTATGTTATAATAAAAATGTAGCATTGTATGTTGTCGACAGAATAGTATCACATATGGCTTTGCATTGTTCTTGGTGATAGACAATAAAATGGACCACTGTTCATTGTCAGTAGACGAAAAAAGGGAGTATCTGTAACTCAGTCTCTCCATCGTATGAAGTTTCTGCACAAATTCTTTATCGTGTTTTTCTCGATACAAAACTATTATCTTCTCAATGTAATTCCTGTGGTACCCGGCTTACTGATTAAACCATTATCATAGCGTAAATTTATGCATGTTAACATGAACATTCCCCTTACCAAACTTATACGGCATCACATTCATTTCCAACATACAGAGCGATCAGCACTCTTTTTTTTTTGTTAGTAAACTTATCAAATTCGTTAACAAGACCTAGTTATTCAGATATGTTGTTGATTTAATGTTTATCCTTGAGGTATTTCCCGGTAAATCTTTTGATATCACCCAGCTGTAAATTGTAAGTTCTATGCACTCGAAAGTCTTTTTTATATCTACAAAATTTCAAGTTATTTGGTTTTAAACTTTTTACTACATGTGTTTTCCGTTATTTCAGTTGTATGCATTTATTTTTCTAATACCTATTGCATTATCAGCGGTGTGCGATTAAAGATTGCTTCCAAACTAAACTATCGCCGTTGTCGATAAATTGTATTGTAAACACCACATGTTTTTGCGGGAATTAGGTATGGTGCTTAACAGATTGCTGATAACATTTGATTCTACCCTTCTTGGCAAATACGATAACGTCTATACGATAGTTGTCTGGTATTGGTATAAAAGCTGTAATGTCGCAGATAACGAAATGTGAAAATATATCAAAGAAACAATTATGTATTTTGTTTCAGCTTTTAAAATAACTGTACCGTTTTAATATAGAACACGGAACAGTTTTATGCACTTAAAGAATTGCATCGCCAACCTTATTTCGCAAAATTAGCTATTGACAGTATCATTTGTTTGATTGTCAAGACAGGTTTTACAATTGCAATAAAATAAATGTGATTGTCTCTATTTTGCACATGCTTCTTTATACATAATCTTATCTTTGACTGCTCAGCTCTTAACACAGAGATAAGCAGTTTTGCCCGTATTTATAAAGTTTAAATTTTTTTAACGCTCTGGTTTACGGATGCTGTGCTGCATTTAGAGACATTGTTTGTGACAAATGCTGTAGTTACATTGTTTTTATCTCAGCACAACATTAAAACTGTCGTCTACTAGATTTGAAGTGAGCATTTTTACATACATTACAAAGGAAGTGCTATAATGTAGGCCATACTTCTACAAAGAGAGAAATCTACTGTCCATTAATTAATATTTCAATAACTGTATAAATACAGACAAAATGAATTCGAACACAATGCAAATGTTTTAATGATTGTATAGAAGAAAGAGAAAGAAAAATGGCCAAATATGAGATAAAATGCAAAGTACACTATCGGCACATGCAAACAAAATCAAATTTAAGGAAATATACACAGTTTCGGGATACTGTCCAATTAGCAAGAGCCATAACGCGTTCCTTATATATATATATATAATGCATATTAATTAATGATATACAGCCTTGAATAATATATGCAGAGACCGTCAAACTACTGACAACAATTTGAATGACTCTGGAAACATTCGTTAAATACAACAACAGCTAGACACGTGCTGTAGAACAACTGGGTTCAAATTAGGTTTCCCTGATTCGCTGGTTTAACTTGCTGCAATATATATTTTGGTATTGATACATTATCAACCCGCCAGTCATTTAAATATATATGGGATGACGTTTCTTCTGTTTACAAGTTATTCTCTAATCTCTTGTACTTTCTACCATATTTCTTTCATGCAATACCTTTCAACATCGAACACGATACAAGTCTCATATATTTACGTACATGGCTGCCGGACTGATCACGTTGCAAATATCTTTAGTATACTTATCAGTACATCGCAGTATTCTGATGAGACAGACACAAGATAACTTAATGACATCACAAAACAACTGTACAATATCGAACTTTTTAAGTTATATTAATTCACGACCGGCGTACATGAATGTAATAGATTAACTAAATGTAGCATGAGGTTTTACTGTAATCGTAGAAAAAGCTCTTAAAGCATGATACATGTTTTGCATTTACGAACATTTTTAAAGCACGGTATTTCATAGGACTTCACTTTGAGTTTAAAACATCAATGGAGAGCCCCTTTGATTAAATATTATATCGTTATCATATAGTTAGTATAACAACGCTTTGTGATATCATTGACGTTTCTGTGTCTTTGAGAAAAAGAATAGCGGACTATGTTATTGTGCTTATCTGTCTGTAATAAAGGCGTGAAAGTTCAACACGTCATTTGAATTATTTAATTGATCGATATTGCTATTGTGATAGGAAAATCATTGATGCCGGAACACTAACCAATTTAGAGTATAGCTTACACTGGATCTCGCT